>JBBMJZ010402319.1:0-13211 GCA_037833815.1 Zingiber zerumbet
ATTCATTAAATCAAACTCATAATTAAACATCCATTAAATCCCTGTTGGGTTTAATTCTTAATGATAATACAAAGTGTTATAATATTGATATAACATCCCTATTTTTTATTTATATTTTCTTTTATAATAATTCTTTCTCACACACACATACATATCTATATAAATTTTAAATCCAACATGAAGGGAAATACATAATTTTTGTCATAAGTTCCTAAATTTATTTGCAAACAAATAAACTGTTAGATTATGCGAAAATATAAACTAAAAAGGGGTTTCGGGTTGTGCTACCAACGCTCCGAGCCTGCTCACTGGTCAACACCTCTCGTCTCACGTGTCTCATCTCCTGAAATATATCAAACGGTGAGTCTATGGACTCAGCATGTTTAAAACCATATTATGCAATAATTAGTGTCTATAATCTGATGTACTAAGTAAAATAGATGCTAGGTAACTTAAGACTTGACTGTTGTATATCGTAGACATGAACATAACTCAAAGATAAACATAATCATAAATGTAGGGCCACGTAAGCAAACCCGCATGTTATAAGCCACGTATGGTTGGTGAGCTCCCGGACTAGGATCACCAGTCGCACTCAACCACATAAGATTTGGTGAGCTCTCAGGCTAAGGTCATCGGTCACACTCCATCACGTAGGATTTAGTGAGCTTCCGGGTTGGGGTCATCGATTACAGTCAGTAAGCTTCCTAGGCTTGCCAGGATCATATCTTGATCACTACCTAAACATGACATAATCATAAATCTAAATGTAAGCATACAAATTCATAACATAAGTTTAAGCATAGACTTGTGCATCGACATAGCATGAGCATGCATAGCATAAACATAATCATACGAACACAAACATATATGTTCCTAAAGTAACCAAAATATAAAATTCGTGCACACAATTAAGAGCAATATGAAATTAACCTCCAGTTGTCGATATGTGTAGGAGGCTAATATGATGGAAAAGAAAAAATTGCTAACTGACTGTAACCGGTAACTTCCTCCTAATTCCACTGTACAACTCATTCAACCATTTGCAACAACAAGAAAATTGCTAACTCCTAATTGGAAACAAATAGAAGAACCTAACCATAATTTTAAAGAAAGAAAACATTATTATAAATCTTTTAAAATCAGTGAGGAAACCATCCCCTTAAAAATCCAAAACTTACAAGTTCTATAAATCCATGTGAGCATGAAAAGTTTTCTAACTTCTAAGGATAAACAAATAATAAAACATGAAGAAAATTGTAGTGCATCATCATGATGAATAACCCCCTAAAAACGGTGATCAAATCTTCCCCTATCAAAGGTCTTCTATCTTCTAAGGAAAAACAACTAGAAGCATGCAACCATCCCCTTAAAAATCCAAAACTTACAAGTTCTATAAATCCATGTGAGCATGAAAAGTTCTCTAACTTCTAAGGGTAAACAAATAGTAAAACATGAAGTAAATTGTAGTGCATCATTATGATGAATAACCCCCTAAAAACAGTGATCAAATCTTCCCCTATCAAAGGTCTTCTATCTTCTAAGCGAAAACAACTAGAAGCATGGAACAAAATGTAGTGCAACATCCAAATGAATAACCCCTAAAAATAGTGATTAAAAAACTACTCCTATAGAATCCGAGACTTGGAAGTTCTACACTATAATTTGAGCATACAAAGTTCTCTGATTTCTAATGGAAACCAAATAGAAAACATGAAGCAAATGTAAAACAACACCATGATGAATAAACCCCTATAAGCAGTGATTAAAAACTACTACTACAAAATCCGAAACTTGAAAGTTCTACACTATAATTTGAGCATACAAAGTTCTCTAATTTCTAATGGAAACCAAATAGAAAATATGAAGCAAGTATAGTGCAACACTATGATTAATGAACTTTAAAATAGAATAAAAACTTCTCCCAATAGAATTTGAAATCCACCACCTATACAGATCATTTGGAGCATAAGGAAAGAACCTGAACATGGTGTCATCCTCCCAAAAATAGCAAAGAACATCAAAACTATAGGATCTAAATTCCACCAAATTACAAAACTAACCAATGCATGTACAAGATAGAGAATATGCCTTCAATTTTTTACTACCAACTCCCTCTTCTTTGCCTTTGCTTGGAGCTCTAGAACCGGCAAAAAATTGTTGAGGATGGAGGCTTAAGCTGGCGAGATTTTTTTTGAAAGAAGATGGAGATTTAATGTGGGGGTTTTATAGAAGGTGGAAGCTTAGAGCTTTGTCACTCTTTTCTTTTTTTACAAGAAATATTAGACTTAATTAGTCCTTATACCAAAATTACTACATAAAGAATTTAAGGAAAAATCATATAAAAATTTTATAGATAACTTCACATTCAATAATAATTATCTAAATCCGGGCAGTAAAAAAATTACATTTTAACTTAAGCACTCTATCTTATTCTAATTATTCATGAAGTTTAGCGTAGTTGGGTGTTGGATACTACAGTTAACATGTAAACTCACCAAATAGATAAATAAATACAAACAATAACAATTTAGATTAATATTGTACATGACCTATTGTGTTTATGGAGAAAACTAATGTTCATTTTGATCGGAAGTTTTATAGAGTAAAACAATTTTGATTCGAGATTGAAGAAGCGAAAATAATTTTTTTAGGGAGATTTTTGTAGGGCTGAGTAAAAAAAAAAAGCAGCTCAGTGCACGAAACTCCCGCCATGCGGGGTCTCGGGGAAGGATCCATTGTAGGGCTGAGTATTTAGTTAAAACTTAACTGACCGAACCAAAATTATTTAAAATTGAAATTACCAAAATTTTTTTTAGAATAACCAAAACAATCAAATTTTGCTATTAAAATCGGTAACTGAGTTAACTGATTTAAAAAAATATTAATTTTTTAATAAAAAATTAATCGGTTTATTAAAAAATAAAAATCTAAACCAATTTTTAAAATTCAAAACTAAAACCAAACTGATTTAACTTAAATAATTGATGATTTTTTAAAAAGAATAAATTTTCAAATATACCGTATCGAATTTATGAATTAGTTTGGTTCAGTAGGTTATTTCAGTTGAACCGAAGTTTTGCTCGCATGTTTTAGGAATCAAAAACAGAAGCGAGTACCAAGTGGTCAAGAAAAGTTGCGTTTCGAGGGAAGCAAAACAAGAAAAAGAGAATTGCAAGTACCAAGCCATTAAGAAACTTTGCATTTCTTTGTGCTTCTCACTAGTGGTCATCATCGTATTCTTCATGCTTCTCCCAATTCGATGCTTTTGTTGCTCATCAGATTTTTCTGCTCTCCCTTTTCTCACATTTGGTTTTTAATATTTATGCTTAACTCATATATTTCCTATTCTCTCCCCTTCTCCCTTTGCATTTTTGTTCTTGTCACATTTAACAATCTATTTCTTCTCCATTGTACTCAACAGTGATTGGATTGTGGAGATGTTTTCATCTATACTTATTACCAATTTATCCAAAGCAGCCCGCTCATATGTCCATGCCAAACAAGTTCTCGAGCATGAGAAGAAACATCTGAAAATTTTGTAATATATTTTCATAAAGCTTCAATCTTTGATCTTTATAGTTGAAGGAAGAGGGATCAAGGATTATCGCAACTGAAATGTTGGTCGTACGAATTGAAAGGAGCAGCTTATGATGCTAAAGATGTTCTAAACTTGTTCCAATATAACGAATTGAAAGAGTCTACTAGAGTGATGACCAATATTTCAAGTAATTCTTTATGTTTATTGTCATTTAATATTAAGCACTGCCTGTAACAATTGCAAAAAGTAGTTGATGATACTTTTGAAACCTTTCTCAAAGTGATAAACAGGCACACAAACACAATAGAAAACATGAGTTAATTCAAAGAGACAAACAACTTCAATTCTTGTAGTAAAATTATATATGAGTGTGAATAAAAAGGTAGAATTGTAAATGTTATAAAGTGATACCTAGAACAAATAAAGATTATCCATTGTGTCCATTGTGAACATTGGCAGTGTTGGGAAAATCATTCGCATGCAGTATGTTTACAATTATAAACTAATTTTAGCAAACTTTAATCTGAAAGCATTTGTCCATATATCATATTCATTTGATTTGAAAATGGTTATGATGAGAAGGATAGAAGTTTTGTCATCTTCTTGTAATGAATCTTTTGATCTTCAGCTTTACACTCATGCTTCTCCCACTACGGTTAAAATGAAGTTCCACAATTTGTTAAAAAAAAAATTCTAATTGTGATGAATGATGTGTGGAATGAAATGGATGAGGCGTAGATGAATCTATACTCAACATTTGAATTAGGGTCAATGGGTAGTA
Organism: Zingiber zerumbet; assembly: GCA_037833815.1. Lineage (NCBI taxonomy): Eukaryota > Viridiplantae > Streptophyta > Magnoliopsida > Zingiberales > Zingiberaceae > Zingiber > Zingiber zerumbet. The sequence continues at coordinate 4,323 of JBBMJZ010402319.1, forward strand.
AAATAATCATTACCTATTTTCAAAATATTGCAAATTTTTGGAAACTGAAAAAATTAATAAACTTAAAAGGTAGGTCATATTTTCAAAACTTATTCAATGATTGTGTTAGTGTTAGGGGTGAACAAAACTTTGTTCAATCAAAATAATTGATCGAGCTAAACTAAATTGAAAATTTTATTTGGTTTATTTGGAAGTTCAATTTTTTAAAAACACCAATTATTTCAATTCAATCGGTTCAAATTTGATTTTGAATTTTAAAAATCAGTTAGACCAGTCTTTTATTAATAATAAATATTTAAAAATTAAAATTTTTAATTTGTTTATTAAACTGATTAAATTTTATTAAAAAGTTTTAATATGTTTTATTTTAAAAAATTGATTAATTCGGTTACCAACTGAATTAATCGATTTTATATCGGTCGATTTGTCCAGTTTTTAGTGGCAAAATTTAGTTGGTTTGGTTGATTAAAAAAAATTGATTAATTCGATCAGTTTAATTTTAATTGAATGCTCCTTAATTGGTGCTACCAATGATCCTAAATTGAATATCATCGGTGCAAGGATAGCAAGGAAGTAAGAAGGTTTATCACCATTCTTCAATCCAAAAAAAAGAAATATGATGGAGGGATTTTTAAGAAAAAAATGCAATGAATATTAGTTCTTCCTTATTTTGTTAAATTAAGTTATGATTATCCGCGAGCAGATTTGAAACTTTGCTATGTGTATTGTTCCCTGATTCCAAAAAAAAATATAATTTTATCAAGGACAAACTAGCTCAATATTAGATAACTTTGAATTAATCCAACCAACATAAGAAAAGAAGAATTTGGAGAAATTAGTGCTCGAGTACTTAAAGTGAATTAACAGACCAAGGATTCTTTCTAAAAGTAATTGATTCTTCATAGAATTTATTGCTAAAGAAGAAATCAATAGAGAGAGAAAAGATTTGATACCACCGAGATATGTATGTGTAAGATAAGGTAAATAAATAATAATAAAATAAAAATATATTAATTAAGAAATTACTTTGTAGATTTTTCTAAGAATTTTTAGAATTTTTTTCAGAATTTAAAACGAACTCGTATATATATATTTAAGGGTATAAATTTATTAGACTTAGAGGAAATCTCCTTGGAATGTTTAATTTATTTAATTAACCGAAATAATTAAACCTAAATATATAAAAAAGAAACCTAAGTTCCATTTCTTAATTTCTCTCCAAGCCCTACTGATCTCCCGATCCCTCTCCCAGCATTAACTTCCTTCTTCTCCCCGATTCATTGCACCACCTTCTCTCCCATGCCCTAGCTTCGATCCACCGACGCCGCCCCCTCCTTCCCCATCCGCTCCCGTTGCGAGCACAAGCCATCGCTATTGACACTTTCCGGCCATGAGCAACAGTCGTCGGTCCTTCAGCTCAGCAACCTTGTCGATTTCTTCCTTTTGTCATCGCCCTCACCCACCCTCGTGAGCAACCGACAGCTGAGGCTACCACCCTCTATGTGTCAACCATCAACTGCCACAAGTGGTCACCAACCGCCCTGAGCAACCGACAACCACTATTGGTAGAATCATGCGTTGCTACAGTGGTTTGCGACTTCGATGTCGCCATCTGTCGTAGCCGCCCTTTGCCGCTGTTGTGGCCACCGTTGGAAAGCTGGGACACCGATGAATTTCAATCTTATCTAGTTGCACCTCATGGGAGACGGAGCTACAAGGAGCTGACATAACATTGCAGCTGGGTATATCACAGGCCAATCTGTTGACAGTAGGTAGTATGTCCTCTATAATTTAGTTCTTTGCCCATTGTATTGTCATTGTGCTAATGATGGTTGTTATTAGCTAGATAGTTCTTGTAGCACAGTTGGGATCAATTGTGCTAAGGGGATTGGGGAAACATCTTTATTGATTAAGGTAGCTCTTACTGTTGTTTCTTTATTATGGGCAATCTCTTAAATTGTTGGGTGTATAAATACAGTTGATGGTGTAGAAGAAGGAAAATTTTGAACACTGTGACATAAAATTTAGGTTGATATCATGAGGATTATATTAGCATTCATTCCAATAAAAAGGGTTTTGATTAATTCATAAGGAATTAATTAGTTGTGAAGGAAGTGTTGGGATAATTAGGTTTGTTCAATTAGGGTTTTCTAATCAATTTAAGATTTGTTTTGTAACTCGATGTACGGTAACACTTAGCTATGATATGTATTCAATGTTGTAGGGTTTTGATTCTAATTTGAAACATACTCTTGGAAGTGAAGACATTCATCATAACCTACATATCAAGCGGGTATTTCTTCCTTGACCTCTATAGACTATTGACATTGGTGCATGAGGATGTTTAGACTAACAATTTATTACCTTGACTTTATTCCTATTTAGCTTGAGGTTGATACTTATGTACTTGACTTTAGAGATGATCTACTTGATATCGTGCAGTCTCATCTTTGGCTATTTGTATTTCGTAGTTGTACATATGTACGTGTATGGTGTGTACTATAGGTATTTTGTCTTCGACTATTCATGTTGTTTAGGACACATGTTAGGCTTTATATGCATTATTTACAGTTTATACTTCCGGATGTATTTATGTTACTGATGCATAGTGATGATGACTATATCTATGGCTATGATTAGTTACATCTTGCACATCATTGCATTATATGCATGCTGTCAACTAAGTCTCCCTCTGTGGTTGAGAGATTCGTCAGTGATATTATCTGTCCACTCGATCACTCAGGGGTAGTGGTAGCTAAAGTTGCGTGCAACTATTATGTTGTGCCCACTCAGCCATTGAAGATAGTGGTAGCAGAGTTACGTGCAGACAGTAACTTTTTTGTTATGTAACTAGATAGCTACTTTGCATCCTGTCCGACCACTCAGATATAGTGGTAGCTGGAGTTATGTACAGTTGTCATAGTTTTACCCACTCGGTCACACAGATGTCATGGTAGCTAGAGTGGTGTATAGGAGTGACACATACATATTCATATGCATGATGTGTGTTGCATATGATGGAGATACTTATTGCATATGTTTGTGATATGTTGCATATGTTTGAGATATGGATGTTGCATATGTTTGACATTGTCATGTTATATGTCATTATATATTGCTTATATGGTTATGAGTAGCTTCGTTGTAAATACCCATATATTATTGTTCATTATGCGATACTTGGTAGATCAGTTCTAGTATGTACATTTATTTTGTTCTTACTGATATTTGGCTAATATTACATGTGAGACTGTATACCTTTGAATCTCCTTACACTTAGCTCATTCATTGTTCATCTTTTGTTACCAGCTTAGTCATTTGGACTTACCATCTTATGTATGCTTTCTTTCCCCAGGTAGTAGATAGAATATATGAAGTTGTTTGGAGGTCATGTCCACCTGTCCCACATCACGTTGAGAGTTTTTCACGTAATTCGTTTTACATTTTGCTTGCATTTTGGTTTTCCGGACACATTCATGTAATAATTGTCTTATGTGTGGATTCTGCTTCTGTCAGGTACTTTATTCTAATTATGATACATGTTAGGTTTAAGCCGTGTCGGTACAGAGTCTATTCAATTTGTGTTTGAGTGGTTTTTGCATGTTTTATTGTTGTTAGTTGGATATTATTATCTTGCATGGTCGTGCTTGTATAGTTATGTGGTCATGTATCATGTTGTTTCTACCATTGTCACATGGGGCTACTGTAGGTTATATCGGATAAATATACCTTCAGGGCGTGATAGTATATTTGTATACAGTCAATAAGAATAAAGTTAGACATACGTAAAGGCGAAGATTTTGCAAAGCAAATAAGGATAAGAGCATGAAACATTCTATTCTCTACCACATTGTCGCTGACCGCCCGCTCGTGTTGTTTTTTGAAACCATAGGTCGGTGGTTATATGGCAAGTGGCAACAACTAGTGTCCATTTATTTGTTGTTGGGACACATAAGAATTTGCCCAGCAAGCCCATCAAAATTCATATTCTACCATTTGTTAGTGTCCTCAGTTATTTAATATGTTCCCTATCATTACAACTCTCAAATAATATTTTTTTACTGCAATTTTTTTACATGATAAAAGGAACATCTAATCTATACGTGTTTTGTTCTTTTATAATTATAAAGCACTAGATTCAACTTTATTTTTTTTTAAAAAAAAATGATAAATCAGGTAACACCGAATATGGGACAATATATTCAACTCAGTTTGTATAGTTACATGTTTCTAAAGTCATGGATAACCCTACTTTATCTTTGCACTTAATTTAGTTAAAACTATTTATTTCTTATTCTTAACCAGAAATCAAATTACTTCGTAAAAAAAAACCTTGATCATTAATGTATCCAAAAGTATTTCATGATGCAAAGTAAATTTATTTTTTATGAGAATGTATATAGTTTGCGTCAAAAATATTAATGATGCAAAGATGATCTTGATCATGAAATAAAATACCTTTATGTAGCATTTTGTGATATTCAAAGATTCTTAAGGCTACTATTCAACAGTCATGACAAAAGTTCTTAAGAAAATAATTCATCACACTAACAACAAATGAGATGTCAATTTGGTAATTGTAAGATAGTTTAATTTTTCCACCAATCCTTTATACTTTTCTAGATTTATTAATGGCCCCTCCTATCTTGATATTAACATAACACTTGGATCCATAGGATATCTAATGGTTTAATCTCAACATACTAACCTCCCTCGAGCATATCTAACATATAGAGATGTAAATATCTTATCTCCATATCAAAGAAGTATCTAAATCTTTCATTCACAAGGATTTCAAACAAATTTACGTTAAAGTTAAGTCGAAGGAAGCTAATACAAAATTAAGTATTGGCGAGGGAGAGTCACAAAAGCCATCCATTGAGGTAATTTTCTCCTCACCAAACCACTACATCTCTAAAAAGAGAGAGGAGCATGTGTTGGAACTTGGAAGATCACTCATTGTAGACGTATATGTACATTGGTCCCTCACACTGCTTGTTGAGTTTAGATTCATCAGGTTGACACCCTAGAACAATCCCACATATGGTGACAGTGACTCTAAGTGCACATGGTGATCAATGGTGGATGGACTTTTGAGTAGAGTATTTTATGTTATATGCTTACTGATGATGATATAAAAGAGAGAATAAACTCAAACTCATGCCTAATAATACCCTCATTATTCTTCTAGTTGGGGGTCCTCTGTTATGCTAATTATGATAACAAACTCAAATAACAATCATGAGTTCAATATAAAACATACCTCCCTAAAGCTATGTAGACACTCTTTTGAGCCGCCTGAAAGAACATGATATCCACTAGATTATGCTATCAAAGAAACTGACCTTCAATGAATATTACTGTAGATAAAAAAAAAAAGAGAGAGCAAAAGAGACACATTTATTAGGTTGGACATAACATATATTAGTATATAGAAGCTGCAAGCTAAAAGCAAAGGATGGTTCACCTACCTGTGGGGCATGATTTTGATCTGCTTGACAAAGGACACATGATGGTGTGTGTGGTCTGAAGATGATATTGAGTTCCCATTCTTGACAAGAACACAAGTAGATTATGTCTTCTTTTTTTCATTTTAGATCTTGAGAGTAGGCAAGTTGATCTGAAGTACCTCCTTTGCCAAAGTCAACAAAGGCTGGCTCATTTCCTGGTCAGCGTTGGCATCATCAGTCCCATTCATAACCAGTTTCAATTGGCTTGAGAGACAATGATATCGATTAGTCTCTGTTCATGGTGAAACAATTCTGACGCTAATTTTGTTTCTGAGGGGCTGGTGACACTAGAAAAGGTTTTGGTATGACAATTAAGAATTAGTGTATCTGAAGAATCTTGCAGAGCCAACAGCAACTAGAAAGGGAAACATTCCATTTGCCCTCTCCTACCAGATCAACAACAATTTGTTCATTGTTGGTGTGCTTCTACTGCTCATCCTACTGTTCTTTTTTGAATCTTAATGAATACGATCTCTGTTTCATTTGTGAAACAATGTAAATCGGATTGAACAAACAAAGTAATATACAAAAAAAAAAAAAAAATCAGCTCAATCTGTTGAAGGACAGGACATGCATGCACTGGAAACGCTTCCACGACTTCCGTCGAGGAGAAGCGACACTGCGCTCTCCAGATTGGCAACGATGTCAGTCATGCTCGGTCGATTTTTGCCCTCAGGAGTGACACAGTGCACGGCGGTGTAGGCCACGAGCTCTACGGCCTCAACCTCATTCGGTCCCGGTTGGCCGACTCTAAGATCGAGCACCTTGTTGATCTCTCCTGCCACAATGGATGGCACTGCGTGATCGACAATGCTCGTCGGATTACCACTCTCCTCGTCCTTAAAGATTGCTCTTTTTCCGGTGAGCGCCTCGAGCATCACCACTCCTAGACCGTAGACATCGCTCTTGACAGTTAAAAGGTGCATTCCGTAGTACTCGGGGTCCATGTAGCCCACCGTCCCGGCTGCCTTCATCGAGAAATGACCGTCGCCGGACTCTGGTCCCAACAGCGACAGGCCGAAGTCAGAAACCCGAGCCAGCCAATTTGCATCGAGCAAGATGTTGGAAGATTTGATGTCGCGGTGGATGATGGGAGGCACGGCGTAATTGTGAAGGTACTCGATCCCTCTCGCTGCATCCAACAGCACTTTGATTCTCATCTTCCACGAGTTCAAGACACTGGAACTGGAACTGGAACTGTCTTCATTCTTTGGGTGCAGATGATCATACAGAGCACCATTCTTCATGTACTCGTAGACTAAGAGCCTCTCTTCCCTCTCCTCGCAGTAGCCCACCAGTCCGACCAAGTGTTTGTGATGGAGCCGAGAGAGGAACGCGAGCTCCGACTCGAAAGCGCTCTCTTTCTCCTGGAACTTCTTTGCCCGCGGCCCCGATTCGCTTCTTTTGATTGCCACCTGACGGCCGTCGGGCAGTTTCCCTTTGTACACTGTCCCGAAGCTCCCCGCGCCGATTTTGGTCTCCGAGGAGAAGTTTTTCGTGGCCGCGGCGAGATCAGAGAAGCTGAACTCCTCGGGGCGTTCCTTGAACGAGGAGGGGCCGCTCCTTTGTCGCCTCATGATGCGCGATCCTTGGCGCCAGAACGTTCGCGACCGTGATCCAGAAGGGGAGGTGGAAGGGCTCGTTCTGACGGCGATGGCGGAGGAATGCGGAGCGTAGGATGCACTGGTTCTAGGTGCCGCAATGGTGGGCTGAACTGAGTTGTGAACCTTCTTTTGCCGGCAAACGCCGAACCAAATGCAATAGAGAATGGAGCAGATGCCGGAAAATGCTCCGATTGAACCTACAATTGCGAAGGCCAGCCACCTCCTGTTCGTCGTCCTCTTCGACGAAGTGGGCGGCGACGGCGGCGGCGGCAGAATTGACGGTGGTGACGAAAGATGGGGTGGAGTTGATGGCTGGATTCTGCCATCACAGCGATTGCATATGACTCTCGAACCAGAACACAATGTCTCCGAATCCGGGAAGAGACCGCAAAGGCAAGAGCTTTGATTGGAAGTGCAAATTCCAGGAAGAATTCTCGGCAACGGCAAAGTCACCGTCAGGCTGCTTCTGTTGGTGCCCCAACAGAGCACGCTAAAGTTCGCCGTCGCAAGGCCGCAGGTTAGATTACCTCCGGCAACAACTAGGACGAAGGAGGTGGCGTTAGCCGGTGTGTATTCACCACCGGCGGCGCCGCCCCAGCAGATGACCGTGCCGTTGGAATTCCTCACCGCGCAAGAGTGTTTCTCACCCAGAGCGAGCGCCCCGAACTCGAACGCCGGGCTCGAGGGAGGCGTCGACTGCCCTGCGTCGTTGTTGCCTCCGCAACTAAGGCGGCCTACGGTGTCGATGCCGCAGACGTGAGAATCTCCGGCGGCGATGGTCAACATGTTGGAATCGGCGAAGTCCGCCTCGATTTCACCCCCGCGCGGCCCCCAGCAGCGCAGGGAGCCGTTGGAAATCAAGGCGCAGGAGAAATCACGACCGGAGGCGAGAGAATGGTAGGATCCGGAGATGTTGGAGGGGAATCGGCCATCGGATCGCCACCACTCAATGAAGGTACGGTTGCGATCGAGAGCGGCGATATGGACTTCGCCGACCGAGAGCTCTTCGAGGGCGGCGGCGCCTTCGTAGACGCGCCTTGCTGGGAGGGTGGTGCTGGAGGAGGCAGTCAAGTTCCAGCAGAGGAAGGAGGTTCCGCCGGCCCTGAGGCCGCAGACGGAGTCCCGGCCGGCAGAGATGGAGGAGAATGAGGCGTTGGGGGAGACGAGGAATGGAGAAGAGGAGGATGCGGAGGCGGTGGCGCACTGGATGAATGAGTTCGAGGTGCCAGCGACGACGCCGCAGACGGCGGCGGAACCGTGGGCGATGGCTAGGGTGGAAGAGGAGCCTGTGGCGTTGGCGGGGCCGATGAGAGCCGTCAGGGTCGCGATCACCGCCAAGGCGGAGGCTGAAAATTCTCTCATCAGGCGGCGGCGGTGGTTGTGAAAGCCGGAGAACGGGCTCCTCTTTTATCCCGCATAGAGAAGCCAAAGGACCTGCCAAAGAGGAAAAGAGTTATATTTTTTATACGGTGGGTTCCACCCAAGCGGCTGTGCGTTCCAGCATTATTTAAATTAAAGGAAGGGACGAAGAATATTTTTGGAAAATAGTGTAGAGGTAAAAAGAGAGAAGAGAATTAATGGGAAATAAAAGTGCAGTCGAAACACTCACCGGCTCGTTTTTATTATTTTCCTATTTTTATTTTCGGTAAATCTATATGGCCAGAATCTGACTGGCCAGAATTGATTTTTAATACATGTATGTAATTAACATGCATATATGATATTACTAAAATATCCTTGATGATAATTTACAAAGTGCATTCTAGCTGCCTAGA
>JBBMJZ010402339.1:0-13209 GCA_037833815.1 Zingiber zerumbet
GCATGGCGGAAACGTTAACCCCAGGCAGTGACACCCCGGGGATCGATCCCTGGACCTTTCAGCCACAGAACCATGCATCCCCCATCTGTGCTACGCCCTGGGGACATACTTTTAACCATACAAGTGTTGATATGTTTTCACTATGCTAAAGTTAGAAGCCCTTCCATATCCAACACTGCAAACTTGAAAACGTTTTGATGCAGCAGTTTCTTTTATGTGTTTTTTCCTCATCTATTTTCAACAAGTGATTTTGGCTTAGACACTCAATGGGAAACACTGTTGAAATGGTTTCTCTTCAGAATGAACTTGCTCCCACTTCAGAACATGCTTTTCATGAGTATTTACTTGTTGATCGTGAACTTTTTTTTATTAAGTCTCACGGTTGTATTAAGCAATGTTTGAAACCTGGACCAACCGATACTTGTGGTACTGTCTGAATTAATGCCAGTTTGTCTTGGAAAATGCTTCTGTACCTAATATTTCCTTTCAAATTTATTTGCAGGCAATGTAATAGAAGAATTGCCTTCCTCAGTCTGTAACCTTGTTCATTTGAAGTTGCTTTCATTAAACAACAACCTTATTCAGCAGGTATAATGAACCAAAATATGTTCACAAAAGCCAAGTATATTTATAATGCTCCTTTTCGAATGATTGTTTCTTAACAAGATAATTTATGTCTATGTATGCCAACGAGGCATCTACTATATATTCATATCTGAATGTACTGATTCCCCGGTGTCTGCAGCTTCCGCAGGATCTTCTAAAGAGCTGCAAAGCTTTGCAGAATGTTTCCCTTCATGAAAATCCAATATCCATGGAACGGTTCCAGCAAGTCAGTCTCAAAACCTAGTTTAGCCCTATGATTTAAGAAATTGTATTTCTTGATAATGAAAAGTTCAAATTAATTTGGATGCAGATGGAAGGATTTCAAGAGTTCGAAGCAAGGAGAAAAAAGAAGTTCGACAAGCAAATCGATTCAAATGTTATGATGAGCTCGACTGGACTAGATGAGGGCCTGGACATATAAATTTGTGATTGTGATTGGGTTCTGTGGTGGAATGAGATGACATGAAATAAAATGATACCAAAGGTAGGATGATCGTTGCAATTATTGTATTTTGATTTAACTACAATGGAACGGTTTTGCAAAATAAAGTTGAATCAGCCACTTATACTTGAATTTAGTGCCAAATGTTTGAGATGTGGCTTAAGTTTAACTCTATTTTTAACTTGTATTTTGTTTTCAATCTTCATAAACAGTCTGTAATATTTGTTAAAACATGAACTTGAGTGTAAGTGGAGTTTCTTCTTTATATTTAAGTAAAGTATGTTCGACTAAATTTCACTTAATAATGCAGGATGTTGGAGCCTCGACGGGTGTTAGGGAACAAGTAAGAGGATATGACTCGAATCCCATTATTAATCAATAATCACTTAATTTTGTGGAAATAAGGTAAAAACTTACTTTGAAAAAAAAAAATTATCCATGAAATTTTACTTGACTAAAATGAATTTTATTGATAATTTACTAGTTAAATTTAATTTTAATCGATAAAATATTTAGAAATATTGTCCAAATAAATTTTGATTGGTATTATAATCATTTATTGGCCAAGATAAATTTTTATTTGTATTTTTTTTAATTTAATTGGGCTTCTCTCTTCTTCATCAATGTCACCGGCACCCTTTTCCTCCACTGCCACGGTGGCAAAGTTTTTTTAATAGAAAAATCAGAATAAAATTTACCATAAAAATGTGCTTCTACATAAATAATAGAAAACAAAAAAAAAACGAAAATACAAATACATCATAACGAACCAGCATAATAATAATAATAATTAACTGAGACTGAGAGACAAAACTCTATTTATAGCTAAATCTAGGACCTGTGAAAAGACTAATTATTTCATAAGGATTATAAAGCTATAGTAATATTTGTACAGGCAAGTGAATTTGAGCGAGTGGGTTGATAGTAATCGGTCGAGTTCTATTGGTAAAAAAAGTTCTTCGAGCCAAAACTGAGCTCAACTGCGTGGTGTTAAAGTTTATTTATTAAGATAATTGAGTCAGATCTATTTTAAAATGAATTACGCTGTACAAATAGTTTTTAAATTTCTGTTTTTTTTATGAGTTTCAGGTTGCTTCATTATTTATTTATTTTTTTTAATTAGCACCGTAACTTTAATTTTTTTTTTTTTAACCAACTAGTCTTATACGAAAGTGTTCATAAAAATTTATCCAAATGACAAGCTTGGAGAGTCTAAGGAAAAATCTTTTGAGTACATCATAGTTGAGATTCAAATTTTAAATCTCTTAATTATTCAATGGAGAGTTTAATCATTGCACCTCAGGACTTGAACTTGGTTCATTTAGATATTATTGAGCTTTTAATTTTAATTTATTTGATTGTTTGAAAAAAATTATAATTTTAAACTTATTTGATTGGTTATTAAACTTGATATATAAGTTTGTTTGTAGGGTTTTATTGATGAACATAATTCAGAAGATTTGTTCATGTTCACAATTAATCATTTATCTTTTGATAATCTAAGTATCAGCTTTTGGAACTAATTAATCTTGGAGATGATCGATATACTCCCATGAGAGTTTTCCATTGGTGATCAAGATAAATCCAGTAAGCACAAATAGATCTTGACGAATGACTAACATCATAAGTGATTCGAACACCACTGGCATATGATATGTTCTACGAGAGATTTGAACTCTCGTTGTACGAGAGCTCATCCTACCTCTTGTCCCCTTGGGACGGAAAGTTGGCTAGTACATGGGATGCTGCCATCATAAGGTCTGGGGAGATAAATTCCTTGCTAATAGCTAGGTTCTTGCCCTCCTCAATACACTCGGGCTAGTAATTATCACCGTGAGCTAAGGGGCTATTATGTTTAAACTTTTTCATTACCAAGTCAAACATCAAGTTGAAAATCAAATTTAATCATGAACATTTAGTTCACTCAAAACTCTAATATTTAAATATATTTAAAGGACATTTAAATAAACAGATGAAAATAAAATAACTGGGTGCAGCCTTTGATAATTAGTGCTTTATAAATTTCAAATAAAAAAAGGTAGCCCGGTGCATGAAACTCCGGCCATACGGAGCCCCGAGAAAGAATCCATTGTATGTAGTCTTACCTGCTTTTTGCAAGAGACAACTTTTTTGATTTAAACCCGTGATCTTTTGATCACAAAACAATAATTTTACTGTTACGCTAATGCTCCCCTTGCTTTACAAATTTCAAATGCTTCACTTAAATTTCACTTTTCTCAAATTGTGAAATCAGATCGAGAGTTTCCCTAAAACAAAACACACACACACTGAACAGTTGGATAAAGACACATCAAGTCTTATAATCAGTGTGAACTGCTTTTGATTCACAAGGACTGTAAAACATGGACGAAAACAATCTGTATGCATTCCTAATGTTAATTAGTGATTGAAGTTTGTTTAGGATCATGCAAGTGTTTTGAGTTAAACCATTTTCTACAGCCAAGACTCTTTGCTTCAGTCATGTCTCCAGTCATCGTCGGTTTCAAAATAGCTTCTGCCAATTCTTTCTCCAAGATCCTCCTAGCTGCCACCGCAATAGTTGCTCTGGCCTAAAACGACTGGTAAAGGGGCCACCAAACTGAAGAATCATGCAGCACAATATCCATCTTGCAGCATCAAGTGCTCTTATTCGATCGAGATCACAAAGTCCCAACACATCCAAGCAAGACTAAGAAATGCGGACAAGCAAGCAGCCTGCCCAGTATACAGAATACAAAGCTTCAAAAGAACAAGCGAGTAAAACATTGAATAAAATTGCAAAATTCAGGGAAAACAGAAACTGAGATGAATCATAAACAAATATGAGCAAGAATCAAACAACCCTTGTTTGTACATTCGATCTGTAAAATCAGCTAAAAGAAATAGAGACAGACCGATCAGTATTTTAAGATTAAAGAGTGGAAGAATCTGGTTTTGGGTAAACCTTGAAACCAACAGACAACTATTAAACAAACAGGTGAAATAAAAATGTCCCATGATCGGCAATAAGTTGATAATTATTAGACATTGAAGAACGGTATAGAAAAATATAAATCCAAGTTGCTTGATTAGCCTTGTTTATTGGCATAGTCATTAGGCTCCTCATCATCGTAACCATGGGAACTATCCCAGGACCCTTTTTGATTGTTGCTGAAGTTGGTGCTGTGTTGATTGCTTTCAAAGCCACCACTTGCACTGCTGTCAAAATTTCTGCTGCTGCTGCTACCGTAGCCATTACCACTACCTGCAATAGCACCTAAATTATTTCCACCATTATTACCTCCATATCCATAACCTCCACCACCACTATAACTGCCTCCACCACCACCAGCACCGTAGCCACCTCCACCGAAGCCACCTCCACCACTGTAGCCACCTCCACCGAAGCCGCTGCCACCACCACTATAGCCACCGCCGCCACCACCACCATAGCCACCTCCACCATAGCCGCCGCCACCACCACCATAGCCACCACCACCACCCGTTCTATCAGTAGCATAGTTAACTCTTACCATCCGTCCATGAAGATCCTGTTATGGTAAATTCATCAATGACATTAGCAATATAATGTAAAACTTAACACTAACACTTTTTTACTGAGAATGATTTAATCCATCCAAATTTTGCTCAACCTTTAAACTATTGACCATCATTTTCAATTATTGACCTTTTAAAATCAAAGAAACTTGCCCCAGATAGCAAGGATTAAGACAACTTGAATGAAAATTTTCTAGGGGTTTATCTATAGTTTCATAATGCTCCTATCTGAATATTGAGATTCAGTTATGAGCCATTTGAGAAATGACATTAAAATTTAAGTGAAATTCTTCAAGGATATTGTTATATCCCAAAAATTTGACTAAAGACAATATCGGTGACTTTTTAGTACGTAGCAAGTGTATTTGAGGATATAACAATAGCAACTGCCAAAGCTGAAATCAACTTGGAATAACAACATTAGCATCACCAGAAGTATTAATTTCAACTGTTTGAGGTAAGTTATGTGGCTGTAAGCTGAAATCAACTCTCATTTATTAAGATGAATGCTTTGTTTTTCTGAATGAACATGAGTGATAGATTTGTGCAGCGAAACACCATGGCATATTTTCTCTATTTGAGACAGTATAATCATAAGTAAACAGGAAAATTAATTAAACTGTCAATGTTCGTTGCCTTTCTTATTGCCAGACTTATCTTATGTCATGCTTACTTGGAGGAAGGGAAGGGAAGGGAAGGGAAAAGAAAATAGAGGAAAGAGATGGGGAGGGAAAAACCAAGTTTGTTAACTTGGATGGGCTCAGAGAAAGAAATAAAGATTAAAAGGGGAAGGAAAAAAGATTGCTAGTAATCACCTCATCTTTTTTTTTTTTAACCAGTGTTCCGTCCTGTAAGGTAAACATTGTCAATGAAGCAGACATCTTATATTAGAGAAATATGTACACTTCTCTAGATTAAAACTTTGTAGGTCTACTGATGCTAGATTTTTGGTGTTCTTGCTATGTGACTGTCTCAATCAATCATAATTTTGTTTCTGTGAGAAGCAAAATTAGCCTCAAAACCTTGGATTCTCAAACAGGGAAAGTATAACTAATACATTTAGCATGGTTAAAAACTGGTGTAAGTGGTGTGAACATTGATGGGTTGTTGTGTTGCAAAGAGGATTTGGTCTCAACCATGTGAAAGAGTCCACTCAGGGCATGGCAAAAAATGGTGAGAATGGTGTCTACTAGCATATGATAGTTAGGAGGAAATAAATGATGTGCAATTTTAATCTAAAGAGGCAACATAAAACATATGAATTAGAAAAGGAAAACACAGACAAATAGTTTTGCATATACCACCTTATTGTTTACATTTCATTTAACTAGCAAATAACTGAAACATATTGTTTTATTTCATATAACCAATGTACCTTCCCATCCATGCCACCAATCGCAGCAGAGGCTTCTTCATTAGATGTAAATGTAACAAATCCAAACCCCCTGGACCTCCCAGTTTCCCTATCCATGATAACTCTAGCTGCAAACAAAAATCACCATGAATTATTTCCATGCTGTAAAAGGTGCTATTGAATTTATATGGTAAAACAATCACTTGCCTTCTGCCACTTCACCATAACTAGTAAATGCTTCTCTCAGACTTTGATCATCAGTTCCATATGAAAGTCCTAAAAGTAAGCATATAAAAGATTAGAAGTTAAGCATTACTTCAATTTATAGACTTGAAAGGCTTGTTAGTATTAAACCAAACCTCCAACAAAAACTTTTGAGGATGACATGCATCTTGTTGCTTGAAAAAGTGATGATCCGGAAGTTATTGATTTCTTCAACAAATTACCAATTCTATTGGTAAAAGCCATTGTTCGACCTGAAAATGATAAGGGAAATAAACAAAAGCAAAATTCATCATAAATTGCCATGTTGAACACAAATATTCATGTAAAAGAGAAAAAAAAACAAAGCAATGGAAAAAATATCTAATAATAGACAAGAATGGGCCAGATAACACCGCTGCAGATGGAATATATATATATATATATATATATATTATCTTCATCCATTGTTTCCTATGCTTTCTACAATGATGGATCCTCAATCTGTCTTATATTTCCTATAAATGATGTAAATTTTCATAAATTTATTTATTTTTACCAAAATAATGTTTGTGTATAATATAATATGCAACCCAGTCACTACATTGCATTTGCATTATGCAAACACCTATGAAAATGCCAATGTGGTCGTCAATAAAATTTAAGATGTCCATAAACAATAATATGCACTTACCTAACATAATGATATCAACTCTTACAAATAAACAAAAAGAATAGTGCTTAAGAATTTTTTTTTGTTCAAATTACACCTATTGTTTCTTTCTTAGTCATATCTTACCTTTCAATTTAATTATTTTCTAGAGTCTAATCATTAATACAAACTAGATAAATAATCCACTTCTAGTTCAGTAAAATTACACTCATACTAAGTCAAATTGAATCATTAAACTAATTGATATAATCGGAAATAAAAGCCATCTGCATTTGTCTATGTGGCTACAAGTAATATGGGAATCACTTCATCTGTGTGCATATTATATGGGTACATAAAACACTTTCAAAAATGGAATCTTTAGAGTGCTTGAGTACAAATTAAGAATCCCCAAGTGAAAGACGCATCCTTAATTGTTCTTAACTAACTAACGGTATAACATCCACAGGCATAAAATCTTGACACGAACTCGTGTCTCATAGGAAATCAGAAAAAAAAAAAAAAAAAAAAAAAGGAAAAAGGGATAGGATGATCGCTTCAAGTGGATCTACTTCTAATCATCAAAGCCATTTGATTAGTTAATTTTATTGTTTGTATGAAAATGTTACACGAAGCCTCTATAATATATTATAGGCATATATAAGTATAATACTTTGAATATATTTGGGTATGTATTTGGAGAGATTGAATCCAATCTACCTTCTCGCCACGCAAAAGGGAAAATCAAGGAAACGAATCATCACAAGTAAATTAAACCAGATACAATCGACAAAAATCAAAGGAAGAATTGAACTCCGCGACCAATAAGGAGCAAATAAGAAAACGAAGAACATTGCAAGTTGATCGTAGACTTCAATTGACGAACATAAAAGAGAATTGGAAGAGAGAAAATTTAGGGTTTACCAAAATTTAGATTTACCTTTCCTTGGAGGCGCGGAGCGATTGAACTTCTCTCCGCTCTCCAAAAACCCTACTTGTTTCGAAAGACAGGGTTGAACCGACTGCGGCCCATTTTATAGACGATTCGAATCAGATCCAGACCGTTAATATACGGAGGAGGATAGATTGCCGTTGGATGGCTGATAGCTCAGGACCCAGGACTCTGGAGACACTGTTGTTCCTGAGGAACGAGTTACTTAAACGATACCAACGCTAGGGTTGTAGGACGGTGCGTGGATCGAAGGGAAGTGACTGGTGGAAGGTGGCCAAGCTACCGGCGATCAGGGGGAGTTCGGTATGCTTTCGCTGCTTCACCTCCTTGGACCTAGAAATTGTGATGATCTCTTAAAAAGTTGATATATTCTCAAAAAATCATTCCTTTTACAGTGTCTGTGATCTTGGATTAACGAATCAGTAAATTGAGTAGCCGAATTGTTGTGATCTTGAATACGTATTATTTCTATTGCATTATCACATCGCAATGCCCACGATAGGTGAAACGTATTTGAGAGCTGTATAATGATCTCTTTATTGACAAGCGATGAGTTATTGACTGTGCTCGACATGAATTAGGAATGCTATCTGAAAAGAATAACAGGCTGAAGCTTTGGATCCTTGAAACCTAATCTATGAAAGTTTGAAATAGTCATTTGTTGAAAATGGAGATAGATTCTCATAGTTGAAGTAATTTCGATTGCATTATAAACAAGTTTATTTATCATGTTTCATTAAAGTTAATTTTATTAATCTCTTCAAGCTCTCGGTAGGAAATAGATTGCTTTGATGCAATTATAACCTACTCAGTTTTTGGAAAAGAAAACTAGGATTTATCTTTAGTAAGATGGTGCAGTTCAAGTGCTTGGCGAGGATGACTGTGTTAAAGAAATTGAATGATTATTGTGAGAAAGTATACATTGCAAATAATAAATATATCAAATGTTATTTTGGCGTGGATTATTCGGAGTCTATTATGATTAGTTGTGAGTGGTTGATTTTGTGCTATTCAAACTTAACCTGAACATTTACTGTGAGCAAATTGCATTATGTTCCTCGGTTCACAACTTAAAATGATGGCTAGATAATGACCTGTCTGTTTCAGATAGTGAGTAGTTTTATTGATGTATTAAATGTGAATGCTTCTCTAGTTTTCAGCTATTATCTTCAGAAACATTGTTATCAACTTCTATATTTTATTAAAGCAGTTTGAGATGCCAAATGGATAATCAACAACAACAAGATACAAGCGAGAATCGAATAATGGAAACTGAAGAATCTGTGACTTCTTTCATTTTTGCGCTTTCAACAAATAAGGTCAACAGAGGGAAAAAAATTTGGAAAGTTTGGGTATTCCAGTGGGAGATCCAGCATATTTACACTGCTCAAATCACAATTGCCTAGTCTACCAAATTGTCAACAAGAGCAGCGGAAACAATACTGTTGCAAAGTTGTGAAAGCCAAATCTAGAGCTCACAGGGGAAGAGTTCGGCAAGTGGGGATAAACATCTGGTGGTGGAAGCATGCACTCATCGCCATTGAAATAAACTTTTCGGGGGAATGCCCATCCTTGCATGAATGTGAAGGTATTCACGTCCTTTTTCAGGAGCAGCTCAGATTGAACATTGCCGTAAGTTCCAGCCTCCATGAGCAGGTCATTGTAGTACTTCATGCCATAGAACATGCCGGTGTCATCTACAAGTAGAAGCATGATTTCAGATTTGAATGTTGCCAAAAGCCAAAGCAGAGGTGTGCATCCTGTCCACTTACTGATGGATGGGTATGGCACGAGGGGCTTGTACTCGAAGCTGAAGACCTCAGTGACATTGTCAAGGTTGGGGTGTTGAATCACAAGCGTCCACTGGGTGTAGTTCATGCGATAATTGAAGTTGGAGATGGCAATCTTGGCACGCCAGTATTCCTTGTAGTTGATCTTTACGTGCCAGTGGACACGGACAGGGCACATGTGGTGTGTGCATTGCAGCAAAGGTGAGTTATCCTTGCTGGGTGTGTTGATCCCCGGCATGGTTATTTGATTCGAGTCACTCCTGTATCATCATAAATTAAAACCTAGAATTTCTAGTAGCTTAAACTTGAAGGGGAGTTAGAACATATACTCAATGCAGTTTTTGTTCTCGCAGCCGCAAGCACAGGACTGACAAGGAATGATGGTGTCGTTGTAGAAAGAGGAGAAGGAGACGCAACAGGATGGGTGCTTCGATGCCAGAATCTGTGAGTAGGTGCAGGTAACCTTCCATGTCACTGCACAGCAGAACATGATTCATCAGTGCGATCCATTTTCTTCTCCAATCACACAGATTACATGAACAAGATAAGCTTACTGAGTGCTTGAGTTTTGCGACGCTTATCAGGAGTCCAAAATACGGTTGAAGGCACAATCTTGGCTGGTCCACAGGTGTAGCCAGGTCCTGGCCCGAGCAAGGTGAAGTTCTTGGGCAGCTTAACAGTCTTGTTAGATGTGCCGGAGAGTCCAACACTGACCTGGAATGCTGAAACTGCGGCGGCAGGGTCCTTG
Source organism: Zingiber zerumbet (assembly GCA_037833815.1). Lineage (NCBI taxonomy): Eukaryota > Viridiplantae > Streptophyta > Magnoliopsida > Zingiberales > Zingiberaceae > Zingiber > Zingiber zerumbet. The sequence continues at coordinate 10,283 of JBBMJZ010402339.1, forward strand.
CCATAGGATGCAACCACTCCTTCCTTGCAGCAGTTAGCAATCTGCTGGTTGTAAGGGACCCCTGGGAGTAGGTCCACCACGGTCGGAGTTTTCTTGCAGCAGTGAGGGATATTTCCCTTGAACTTGGTGCAGTCTCCTTGGTCTGTGGTCTGAGCACCCACCATGGACCAGATGACCTCTTTCTTCGCCCATGTCCACCCCAACGTCCACCCCGGGCTCATGATGTGCCGGTACATTTGGAAGTTGTTCAGCATCACCATCGCCTTCCATCACAAGTATAAAATGGTATGTGAAACCACACTGCTGCTTTGCTTAATTTTACTTCTTATTGATGTTTCAATCTATTTTTAGTTTATTTAGAAACCTGAATTGCAAAAAGGACTAGATTGATACTAACCACATAACCGTCAGGAGTCCATGAAATCACATCCCATTTGATGGTAATGTTCCCGGTCGGGTCCAACGGATCGAAAGCCACTGCTTCATCAAGACCAATAGCAGAACTAAGAAACACAAACCTCACAATTGCACCTCAATTCACTTAGAACAAAGCAGAACCTGCACAGGAAGACACCAACACGAGGGCGAAGAGCAAAAGGATAAACGCCGATCCCCTCATGGAGCAACTCAAGCGCGATACCACAACCGTGAAATCTTCGTCTCCAACCTCCTGCTGAGGGAATGAAGTGATCAGGAGCGGGTTTGGAGAGCCTTTAAAGACAAGAAGGCCAACTATGGAGCCATCACTCACCTACAGGTTTGTTGGCTAACTAAGAAAGAAGTTTAAAAAGCCTTCTCTCATCTCTGTTCTTTCCTTCCATCTTCCATGTTCCATCTTCGCCGCCATTTCAATTTTTTCTTTAATTGCCATCTAATTTCTCTTCTTTGAAGCAATGTGTTTGGTGTGGGAAATCTGAAGTGTACTTCTCAACGGTTGTTGGTTCTCTGATAGAGACAAGCATATCAAATTTATCAACTAACAATAATAGTCATGAATCATTCTGCAAATTGCTTATTTCTCTAACAGCTTAGGCATTTAGAATAATCAGTAAGAATCTCTAATATTATATAAAAGTGAAGAATGATCATCTGATACACTTCTATTCCTATAAGACTTCATATTTAGGCTCTTTTCCTTTTCAACTAATTACTTATTCATATATTGTTTACTTGCATGGTTTTATGGATATCAGGTAATTCATATATTCAGCTATTCGAACCGACTAATACTGAAAATGACCGATCCAATCTCACATAAATTTCCCACCAACCAATCAGATAAATTTGGAAGTGCAAATGACTCATCGCTCCACATCTAATATTCTAGGGTTTCTTCCCACCGGAGACAATTAATCCGCAGTGTGTCATAGTTTAGTTGGTAAAAGACGACTGTGCTCGCTCTCAGCGCTTCCGCCAATCCGTCCCAGACTAACACGGAGGAGGTAAATTATGGGTGACTATTAGTCTTTGAATAGTGACTAGCACATGAAGAAAGTATTTACTCAGCTATGCCTCATACGCTAGCTACTAGATCGTCCAGAGGAGACTCAGTGCGCTACATTTAAGATTTGTCTCGTCTGTGAAAGCATTTTTACTATTGCACAGTTCGGATCTCATTAATCTCATACCAAATGGAATAAATTAACTTTTGAATAGTTGTGGGTCAATGATAAGACACATAACATCAGACAAACTTTCAGTTTCTTCCATTGTTGATTGAGATTGAAGGGAGGAGTTCTTTTAATTTATATATGTGTTTGTGTGGCTTTTATAAGGTTAGCTGGGAAAGCGAAGTGGGCAGCAAGTGAGCAGTCCCCATCTGAAGAGTACCTCTCGACTTGGATCGAAGGCCTTGAAATAAGGTATCATTTTCCTAAAGTCCAAAGCAATTATTGTAACTTTATGATCCTTTGAAATCTCATACCGATCAAAATGATGGAAACATATCATTTCGATGAATTATCGAAATGTGTTTTTATTCGATAGATTATTATTTTATATTAATACTTAATATCTTTTAATAGGTTAAAATTGAGATAATGTTATTTATTTTTATAATTTATCTCCATTTAAAATAATGCTTAAATGATAATATTCTAGTGTACATTTGTCTTATCTTTTTCTTCTTAGTCACTCTATTTATCCCTTGTAATTTATCACTGACATTATTTATCAAAATATCAATATAGTAATTTAGATATCCACCTCTTACACTTATGATCTGATTAATTTTAAAGAGATCGGTTTCGTCCCTGATTTGTTTAGGAATTTTTTCTACTTTTAACTATCGCACCATAATCCGAGGATAATCTTAAATTTTCTAATCAAGCTTATTGTATTTTTTTTTTAAAATTATTATTATATTTTTAGTGGGAATTGAATATTAAGATTGCTTTGACTAATTCTAAGATAACCGACTCTCGATCGAAAATTTTTCATCAACTATTAAGATAAATTAGACGGACAGCCTATTAACTTAGTAATCTTAGATCAATCGAGACATTATTGCAATTGTTTTGATCATTAAGTAAACAGGTATTAACTCCTATTCATTTCGTGCATTCACCAAACAGACTGGCTTTTTCAAGCATTGACTTTAATAATTAATATCACATCTAATCCACGTGCTAAACTGCTAATCATGAGTTCTAATAAATAAATAAATTTTTAGTCTAGAATCTATTTAGTAAATTAGTTTTTAATTACTCTATGGCATAATAAGATAATAATAAGACGTAGGTGGATTTGGCAATCAATTTGCCTAGAAAATTCTAAATTAATATAATTAATATTTATGAGACAAGTAGAATTCATAATATTTTATTAAGTAGGTTCACGAGTAGAATTTGAATTAAATTTTAATTTTATTATAATTTTTAATATAAATATATTTAAATTAAAATTCAAATAATTCAATTCAAATTTAA
>JBBMJZ010402361.1:0-13208 GCA_037833815.1 Zingiber zerumbet
GGAGCGAATAGAATATTTCTATTTGCCTGGTTAGTGTGGAGCAGTCGACTGATCAGTCGACTGGTATCGAGACGTTGGGTTGTAACGGTCAAATCTCCACAAAGGGCAGTCGACTGATGTTTTTGACAGTTGACTGGCAGGCGAGGTTTTCTAACTCGTGACCTATATAGCCAAGCATTGGAAGTTTGGTTAAGGTTGACGAAAATAGAAGTGGTTAGCCCCTATTAGAGTCTCCCAAGCCCTTGTGTGATCGGTGTGCTTGTATTCAAGTGTTTATGGCGAGGTTTCTCCACCGATAAGGAGCTTGAGTTAGCTGGAGGTTTTCCAGGGAGTCATCCACCGATGGATCATGATCATCCACTTTACGGATAGCCATAGAGTAGGAGTAAGTGATCTCCGAACCACGTTGCATAAATGTGTTAGGTTTGTTTGTGTTTCTTGCCTCTTAGAGTTTGCTTTCTCTTGTTAGTTTTGTTTTGTATTTCCGCTGCGTACTAACGAGTGTAGGAAGCAACGATTTGGGTGAGACGCTATTCACCCCCTCTAGCGGATATCAAGGTCATAACAGAAAGGACTTAAGTATGCTTACTGGGTTGTTCCTTATTCTATATTAATAGGTATATTGTATAATCTAGGATCGTATGTTGGGATCCAACTAAAGTCCCACATTGGAAAGATTCAGTAAAGATCATGGGGTTAAAAGAATGTAGGATATCTCCATTGACATGAGACCTTTTGGGTAAAGCCCAAGAACAAAGTCATGAAGGCCTAAGCCCAAAGTGGACAATATCATAACATTGTGGAGATATGTGGACATCCTTTGGGCACAACAAATGGTATAAGAGTCATGGTTCATACCAAATACAATGTGGGGTGACTTTGAACGAAGTTAAGGGTAAGCCCGAGGCTGGTCATGAGTGACTGATGCTCGTGGGGAGGCCCATAGCAGATCAAGGTGACCGGATGCTTGTGTGGGGCTCGGAGCAGGTCAGAGTGACCAGATGCTTGTGCAGGGGGGCTGAGTAGATCAGGATGACCGGATGCTCACGGGGAGACCCGAAGCAGGTCAGGGTGACCAGATGCTTGCAGGGGGGCCCAGAGCAGGTCAGGGTGGTCGGATGCTCACGGGGAGGCCCAGACTATGAGAGTAATTGTGGTCATTCGTTTGAGGGGAGGATTGCTGGGGTTCAATCAAAGTCTCACATTGGAAAGATTTGATAAAGATCATGAGGTTAAAAGGCTGTAGGATATCTCCATTAGCATGAGACCTTTTGGGTAGAGTCCAAGAGAAAAGCTATGAGGGCCTAGATCCAAAGTGAACAATATCATGACATTGTGGAGATATGTGGACATCCTTCGGTCTCAACATCGTAAACCCGGGGAGTCCTATGTGACAAAGAGTAATCCTTTAACTGAACATCCTAGGTTATCTCCAATACCTAGGGACATTAGATAGTCAAGGGAGCAACACTCTAGTACGACCGTTGCACGGGAGTGTCAGGACTTAGTTAGATTTCCTACATTTCATAAGAATAGAGGGTAGGAGATGAGCAATCCATAACACATTGATCAACGTTACAATGAAACTAAACCCCTAGAACACTCAACTTGACCTGCTCCACTCAAAATTTTCTTTCTCTCTCTTATTCTCTCAACCATAGTTCGTGAGACTTAACTAATATTTTGATCATCAAGCTAGCTAGCCGTGTGACCTCATTAGTGTCATTAATTTCTGTGGGATCGATATTTTATTACTTGTGACAAAATCGTGCACTTGTGGGTACGTATAACAGAAAGTTATTAAAATTAGTCTGTGTATAACATGTGACAATTATGAATATTTATTCCAAACTTCTTTAATCTCTTTATATCCACACATCGAGCCATATTTTAGGCATACCCATTGGAAAATTTGATTTCTTTCAACCAAGTACATAATACTTGCTTTCCTTCTTTATACAATGTATAATAAGCCTTTGGATATTGATCAGTTGTTTCGTTTTGATACAAATCATGTTTGTTAACTAATTTTTTTAATTCATCATGTGATTTTGTCATATCTTTAGTTATTCTATAAACATTTATCAATGTATTGAAGATATTATCGATTTTTTTTAACATACATCACATCTAAATTATATTGAATTAGCAAATACTTTCAATATTGTAGCTTCCAAAATATACTTCTTTTCCTCCAACCATACCTGCACACTCTAACAATGTACTTATTTATTTCATCAAGACCATCCTGATATACTAGTAGATATACAAAACTATCAATTTTGTTAATAACTTCTTCACCTGACTTTATTTTTGGAGGAAGTTTCCTGACCATTTCATTCTTTTAGAAATTTATCTTATTTCGCTTGAATAGTTGATCAACTGATACAAATTTATGATTATTATCAAACCAGAATATATTCCAGCTACAAAGCGATGAAAATGCATCATACTCACTCATACAATGTAGACATGCTAACTTGTTAGTCATGCTCCATCCTGACAACATTAAGTATGCTAAAAAATCACTAATCATCCATAACAAAGCAACATGTATTATAAAAATTATTTTACTTGCAATATCATAAGTCTCCACCCTACATTCCATAAATTATTTAGTTCTATAATTAAAAGTCGTAAAAAAATATAAAATTATTTTACTTGCAATGTCATAAGTCTCCACCCTATATTCCATAAATGATTTAGTTCTGCAATTAAAAGTCGTAAAAAAAATATCTATTTACTCTTTTAAATTATGATGATATGAAATAAATATAGTAAGAAAGTTAAATTCGTCTTTCATGCACATTCATGGCGGTAAGTTATATGGTGTTAATATAACTAGCTAAGATGAATATTACTATCCATAGCTCCCAAATGGCTAAAATTCATTTGCAGAAAGTCCAAGTCTCACATTCATAGTTCCATTACAAAGTAGGAAAATATTATAGCAAGATGTTTCCATATAGGGGAGTCACAGGGAAGATAATTATATCTCCTTTGTTTACATGCTCATGATGCCACCTTATGTGGCTTGCTGTTACATGAGATGCATACAAGCGTTGAAGTCTGACACTTAACGGGAGTAATACATAACTTTCAATGGAATATTTTTCTTCTTCTTCATTCCAGGCATGCTAATGCACTGCTTATAATGAGGGTGATTACATATCCTACATTCCATTAGTTCACTATCATTATTCCAGAAGTTTATGCAGTTATTGATACAATAATCAATCTTCTTTATAGGTAAACCTAAACCCCTTACCAATTTCTTTGTACTATAGAAGCCAACAATCATTAGGTGATCAACAGAGAGCAACTCAAACATCAATTGACACATGTCATCATAACATCATTCAGAGAAATGATGTTCTTCCTTCATGTTCAATAATCTTATAGTAGTTAATAGTTGAGAATGCCCAGAAGGAATGCCTTTCCACACTTCTCCTTCAGTAGCCTTTAACATGTTATATAGTTTTTGAACTTCTGTGTTGGTATTTCATCTGCTTAGTATGAATGATCAATTATATTAATTGCATCGTAAACTATTGATTGTATTGTATTCACATGCCTTAATGATTCCTCTAGAGCAATCAGGTAGGATGACAAAGCAATAGAAGGTCCAATTAGATCAAATACATAAGGTTCTCCATGACAATACCAATTGTAATAATTTAGAACAAAAATATTTCTACATAGATGTATTTTCATGATTTCTTTATCATGGAAAGCTGTATTCTACATTTATAATGATTACACATATACTTTAACTCTGCACCATTCATACATTCTGGATGAGACTTAGTGAATTTTACAAAATCTTCAACTTCAGTGATCTTGTCTGAAATCGGTGAAGGAAGTGAGCTGGGACGTGTCTCTGCTGTTGACTCGGTGAAGACTCTACGCTGTCCTACAACATAAGGAGCGTTAGTACCAGGCTAGGGAGGGGGTCCAAGGCGTTGGTCCTCTGATGCTCAAGTTGGTGCTTGGTTTTAGAGATAAAAATAGTGAACTGTAGCAAATGGTGTGTGCAAATAAGAAGTGTCGTATGCCTCTGCCTATAGGTGAAGACCCCTTTTATAGGTTGTGTTATGTACGCATCTCAAAGCATTAACACATTTCCCAAATCTTTCCTAAGAAATGACCAGCCATAAAGTTCCCTGGCACCTTTCCTTAAACGAGCTCATAAATCATTGTGACTTAACAGACTGAAAGCTTCTAAAGGATGATTTGCCAACGGGATATTCTCTATTCTTATCGGTATACAAACTTCCAAAAGAGTACAATATGACAAATATGTAAGTTCTGCTATAGGCCGACCGACGACCACTCAGTCAGTATGTCGCTAACTCTACCGTACAAAATGTAGCTACTTACCTATTCTTCACTTGGCTTTCAGGTTATCAGAGAGGCACACTATGTCCGATCGACTCTTAAGTCCAATCGATAAGGACAGTGAGCTGGGTAACTTAGTATTTGACTCTTAAACTCATCTGTAAGTTGTGAAGGACAGTCGTTCTGATGGTCTGGTTGGTCTTTCACGTTCGACCGACACTGAAGGCTCACTCAACCAACCCTGCCTAGTCCGCAGTCTTATGGTCCATCTGACCCTGCGACTTTTACCATTTGACTTTGACCTCCATGTCAGTCGGTTCTCGTTGCTTTGACCCACTCTTGGATGTACCTCTCTTTATCACCGTATCATTTGGTAAAATATTCTAAGGTGATGAAATAATTTTTTAACTTAATGTGCATCTATGCTTTATTCATATACATTGCATTCTATTAAGAATAAAAGTTTCATCATTAATAAATGCGTAAACTAAACATAAATAAAAAAATATTGTGAAGTTCTTAATATACAAGAAAAAAGAATCTCATTTTTCTAGTCAGGATGTTCTACATAATATAAATACTCCACTAAAGAGTTTGATTTTAGTTCAAAATAATTAATATGTAGAATTAGAACAAGTAATTGCAACGTTACTAAATGTGTAAAACTAAACATGCATATAGTTTAAACCTAATTCTAATATCTTAAACTACTTAATACTGTCAATAGCATTTAAATTTAAACTAAACATTAAGCTTGAACCTAAAAAAAAACACAGTATACCTAAAAATTGTATAGATCAGAAAATGCAGTAGTATACCTGAGGATAAAAATAATTACCTGTTATTAATCACATTACATAATACCTTAAATACAATATGAGATTAAATAATGACGGACCAAAATTATTGTTTGAATTAACCATGACTAAGTTTGCAGCTAAGGCTATTTGAGACTAGGGGCGGTCAAGATTACAGGCATGGCTGATCTCTCGACTGAGCTTGTGGCTATCTAAGATCGTTCCTGGCTGAGCTCACGACCAACTAATCTTGTCGTTGGCTAAGCTCGACGTCGGTTTGATCTAGCTGTCGGCTAATCTTGCGGTCAAGCTTATTGTCGACCTATTGTGCTGCCACGCTAGTTGCGACTGGCCACGCTAGCCACAGTCAGTGACACACAGCCGTGGTCGGCTATGCCAACTGCGACCCCCTCAAGGTCGCTTGGGCGAGGCCCATTCTAGAGGAGAGGGAAAGATCTAACTTACCCGTGTGCTGGAGAATGCCGTGTGTGGCAGAGAAGCTGTCGGCCAGCGACCGGAGTGAGAGAAGAGGAGAGTTCAGGAGAAAAGATAGGGAAAAAATGGTTGGAAAAACCTAAAATTGTGAATTTTGCGATGGAATATGAATACTGTTGCAAACTGGGGACATAATTTATGATTTCCCGTCGCCTCAATAGTGATGGTATTAGTGAAGGAATTTATTTTCCATTACTAATTAGCAACAGAATTTGTTTTCCGTCACTAAGTCCATTGCTATTCACTAGTTTTTTATAACAAGCACCAAAATTGAAAAAAAAATACAATTTGCGACACTAAAAATATAATTCCCTCCAAGAATTAATACACTTGATGTTTTTATGCATTCACGCATCCTTTCATCTGATCAAGAAAGATCAACTTTACCCCACGAGTTGACATAGTTGGTAACTATATAGATAGTGTCTCTAATAGGTCTTGGGATTAATTTTCAATAGGTACAAAATATCCTATTGAGTACTTAATCTCTCCTATGCAAAGGGTCATTGTACTAGGATAAATACCCTCCCCTCATATTTATCTGTCTGTATCTAGTTGGTAGGCTGTTAATATTGGGCCGCTTGAGATGAGCGTTATTATCTTTTGTTCTAAAATAAAAATCAATCTTTGTAGCGCATCGATAAGAGATATGCTTGATTTCAAGGCATGATAATATTTTGTTTGCTTGTTATGCTCAAACTACCGGGACTGTTAGACTAATATGTTAGAAGTCACTACGCTTCCAGATTTACTCGGACAGCAAATAAGGAGAATAATGTCAATCTTTAAAATTAATCTGACTAAAGGTATGAATACCTAGATTAAAAAAAAAAACATCTAATAAGGTCTTTCATTAAAGGGTCAATATATAATAAGGTTGATGTTATAGCAAAAGAATATATTATGTATTTATTTATTTATTTATTATAAAATAATAGAGGGAAGAATTCAAAAATCCGTATATCATTTTTTGAATAACTTTTTTTCCTTTCCACACCCAAAATCCGTACCACATCTCTCCCAAGAATGTCAATCTTGCTGCCGCAATAGAGGCAACTTATGGTCGTGAGCAGCCACGCTTGGGGGCAGTGTGCGGCCTCACTCGTGGCTTTACGGCTACGGATGATCTCGCAACCTTGCTCAAGCTAGCTATTTCTTTTTTTTCTTTTCCTCTACGTTACTTTCATTGTTCTTTTACCTTTTTTTTTCACCTATGATTTTTTTTTTCACCTCCTCTCATTTATTGTCGATAATCAAAACTAAGCGTAGCTCAAATGTTAATTGCTCAATCACCAAAACGGATTGGTTAATGTGGTACACCAAATAAGTTAACTGCTCAAAAACCCCACTTGAATCCGATCAAACATAAAACCGCTTCGAGATTCGTGCCGCGGGGATCGGACAGCGGATGCGATGCCGTCGTGGCATTCGAGCAATCATCAAACGGTAGCCTCGCAAGGACTCCCCATAAAACATTCCCCTCTCGACGTCCATGCGATCGATGGTCCACTTGGTGGCTCGGACTGTGCGTGTACGACAGCTTCGTAATCAGCGTCCAATTTCCATTTTGGTCCCCCGAACATGCTCTAATTCAAATAATGTACGACGGTGAAGCCGCACGAGCGAAGTGGGCAATAAAAGGAGAGCGAACCCTAGAACTGGATGAGAGAGAGAGAGAGAGACAGAGAGGTGAAGGGGGAGGCGAGATCCTACCACTAGACGTTTCTCCCTTTTTTTTGGGATTTGCTTCTTTGTGATATTTCTCCTTTTTTTGGATTTGCTTCTGATTGATCGACGCACGAATCGCCTTTGTTTTGAATTTGTTATGGGGTGATCATTTAGGCTGACAGAAGAGAGTGAGCACGCAGCGGGGAGGGCATCGGGCGCGGTGACTTCGCTGTTTCGTGCTCACAGCTCTGTCTGTCATCCGATCTCTGCGCCACCGGCACGCCACGGTTCCCCGCTGCCCAGATCTGCGTCCTGTTCGTTACTCTGCGTGGAGGAATGGCACGAGAGAGATGAATGGTCAAGCTGTGGCTACGATTTGCACGCTTGCGATCTGCTTTATTTTATTTTATTTTATTTTATTTTATTCGATCTTTTCGGTTTTGCCTTCGTCCGCGAGCTTGGGGGTGCAGGCTATGCTACATTTTAACTCATGTCGGTTATCCTACCTTCCTCCTCTGTCCTGTAGAATGTGGTTTCCGAAGAGGCTTCGGCATGTGATTACAGGGTGTACTTGTGTCTCGTCTTGAGCGCTTCTTCACTTTTGTTTTTGTTTTGCTCGATTTAGACATTAGACCAGATTGGAACGCGAACTTGAATGAAAATAGGAAAGAAAATCTTTTGATTGAATTGGGCCTGGAAGCGTGACTTCCGAGGAGAGTTCTCGCATCGGGGAAAGGAAGAAACCAAGTTGCATACCCGTACCGCCTGCTCCTGCCATCTGTTCGAATTAACGGAATTCACTGTTCTTCTTTTGTTTATATTTCTATTCATTACAACAAAAACAATTTCTTTTGCTGGCTTTGTTTCTTTGTTTTATTTTGTTTTAAATTCTTCCCTGCCGATTGATGTACTGATTTCTAGAGTTCGGCTGTCTACGTCTCCGTACATTATTTTTGTCCGAAGATGGAAAGCCACATCTTCATTTTGTGATTCAGAAGGAGCCTCCCGCTTGATTTCGTTGTCAATATTTTCTTGGCGGACAAAGGTGAGAGAGACCCATCACGAGCAGGTTTCAATTTATTTGTTGGAAACATTTATTTGGCCGGTCGTACGTTTGCTAATTTTTGTCTGGAGGAATGCATTCCTTGAAGATCCTCCAAGAGACCATGTTGAACCGACTTTGTTTTTTTTCCCGTGTGTAAAGGTTCGAGCTACATCAATTATGAACGGAACGTAGACAGCAACCAACATCCCTCGATGAAGGTAAGGAGAGAACTTATTGAGGCTACTTTCTTTAATTTGGTCATGTTTACACGAATACATGTAATATTTCTTACAAATCCTCTTTTTTTTCTAGGAAAACAGACGTTAATTTTTTTATATTCTTCATTATACAATATTGAATAAATTGTTCAGGAACATCTCTCACTTTAAGGTGAGAAGAAAGCTTGTTGCTTTCATTCTTTGGTTTGTTTTACAAAACATATAATTCACATGCTTCTTTAATTATGGGGTGATTGCTAATTGGTTCTTCTAATTGAATGAAAACTTCCAGATTTGCTGAAGAACAGAGAATAAAAATAAGAACTTCCATGCTGGCACAAAATATTGACAATTTATTTGATTACTCTTTTTAAACCATCAGATACCATACTGGTCCGTTTAATATGCTTTGGGATTTTGCATCAGCTCACCTGGATATGCAATCAAATTATTCAAACTCTTAAGGAATATTGAACATCAATAAACATACCTAAAGTGAAAGTATATTGATTTCATGGGGGATTTCACAGTCAAATGAGATATGAGTTTTGGTCTGTTTTGTAATGTCTCAAGATATATATTGGTTAAAACCAAACAGTTTTATTGGAAATATTCTTAATAATAATTATACATAAATTAATAAAGGAAAATAGGTTGTTATGAAAATTGAGACAGACACATCTAGGGATCACTTTAATTTGAGCTATGTAGCTAATTTTTCCTATGTTGCTTTTATATCCATTTTGTGGCATTTCATGTTTGGGCTGGAAAGAAGCTTAATTATTATGTGTAATCCTAGTGCTTTTATTTTGGTATAATTGAACTGACAGAAGTTATATTGCTATCTTTTCGTTTCCTGCAATTGCACAGTTGGTTCATTGAGCTTATGGCTAATTAGGTCAGTATACCAAATTGTTTTATTATATGATATCCTTTGTTGAGTTTATCTTGGAGTATCGTTGTTTCCTTGTCACTAAAAAGAAGGTTGAGAACACTATTACCTACCTGCACTCAAAAAAATGTCTCATAAGATGACATAGATTTTGTATCTTCATGACTCTATGTTGTTCCAGCATGAGAAAGTAGGTAGCGTAATTTATACTATTTATCATCTTTAAGTTATGCTTTATTGAAAATAATTTTTATGCTAATGTAGAGTAAGTATCCATCTTTCTTCTGATAGTTCCAAATATTGGGTGAACTTGCAAGGCCAGTAACACCTTCAAAACAAATTCTACATTCATTAAATCAAAAATTATTTTGAAGGGTGATTTATAGTAGTAAGGATGACAGAGGGTTCATTTTATTAATGTGCAACTTAAATACTCACAAGTAATAAAGATTATATTAATGTGCTATCGTGGCTAGTTTTGAATGGAAGAGATTCTAATTCATAATCTCCTAACCTTCTTCCATAACTTTCTTAAGCTTAATTAAGTTAAACAACACAGGTAAAGGATATGGTAAACTAGTCTTCATCACTTATTGATAATTTATTGATCATATATAATTAAGAAAATTCTCTCAATTGTTTTCTTTGAGATCGCTATACTAGTTCTAGAGCAATATTTTAAAAATCAATTTAGATGGTAGCCTAGTCTCTTTCAAGTAGGCTTCATCTTTTTTTTTTTAAAGATAAGGCTCAAGTAGGCTTCACCTGGCCTAGGTGGTCCATCGAACCACCCAAGAAGACCACTTAGACAACTTATGTAGCCCAGGTGGTCCCATGGATGGTCCAAGTAGTATAGTGGGGAATTTTTTTTTTTTGTTTGATTCTTCGCTTACTTAAAGATAACCATTTCTATCTATTCTCTATATAAAATAGTTCAACTATAATTTTCATTGATTCTCTAACTATGATTCCCCCTACTTTCATCTCTAGTGTGTTTTCTCCCTGGCCTGTGTACTTTCTAGTTAATTATTTTACTATATTTTCATTAATGTTTTCTCTTCTCACCAAGGTTTAAAATGTTGAACTATGTTAGAGTTTTGAATTTTGATTGAAATGATACTATTTTGATATTATATCAGTGTTTTATACATAAGTCAATGTTAAAAAAGAGGAGATTGTGACTCCTATTGTCACCGAAGTGTTATACAGATTAGATGATAAAGTCGAACATGTACATGAAAATCATGGTAAGCCTAGGTAGCTTTCCAAAGGGACTGCCTGATCACCTAGTAGCTAGGTTGTTCTTCCTTCAGGTGGATTTTTCAAGAATTGATCTCACTTGAGAGCTTAAAAAGATAGGACGACATAAATGCTCAAGTTATCCCATCAAGTGGTCCATTGCAAAATTTACTAATCTACATCCTCCACATACAGATTTTCCCCTTTTTATCACCTTGAACAAAATTTCTTGATTTGGCTGGATATTGCCTAGTTTAAAACTGATATCTAAAAGATCGGTCATGGTAGTTGCATATAAACCATGTTGCAAGATCACCTGCTTGCATCGTTAGTCTGCCTTACCTAGCAAAACTTTTAAGTTTCATATGGCTATCTCTTCAACCTTTGAGAAAATGATTGTTTCGTTGAAATTGCAACACACTTAAAAATTGCTGATCATCTCCACTTATATCTGAAATTGTTAGCTTTGATGGTGTCATTTGAATTACCTAGCTGTATAGATCTACACAGATTATAGGTTAGGTAAAGGATAGAGTGGATTACCTTTGTGCAAACTGCAATCCATGAGGACATTTCAAACAAATACCAGACTCGCTACTTAACAAAACTGTCAAGCCTCCATTAAAGAAGAGATGATAGCCTCGATCCTTACAATCCATCTCCCTTAAAACCTTTATAATAACAATACATGAAGAAGGGGATGCTACTTTACCAAATAAAAGCTTTTTCTATATCAATCTTCAGTAAATAAACCTCTTCAATTATAATTTTGCACTAGTGATTATCTTTGGAGCTACTTAAAATAATGTTTTTACCAAATGATTCTAAGAATGCCTATTGATAAAGGACAATTCGGTGCATGAAGTTCTCATCAGTGTTGATCCTGGAAAAGAATCGGATTATATTGGGTCTATTGTATGTAGTTTTATTTTGTATTTTGCAGAGATTATTTCTACGATTCAAACTCATGACCTTAATGTCACATGATAGCAATTTTACTGTTGCGCTAAGGCTCTGAATGCATATTGATGAGACCCAATAATAAGTAGGAATGATAATAATGAAAATTAAGAATTTAATTTTTAAAATTTAATATTTAGAAGAGTATTTTGTTATGTCTTCCTCTTTAGGAGCAAAAGTCTTTAAAGGAAGTCTTCATATAGCTTTTTACTAGAAATTTAATTTAATTTGGTTTTGTTTCATAGTTTGTAATTAATTTCGTATAGATTATAACGGCCTTAGAAATATGCGTGATTATTAAGATTAGGGAGCTATATATAGGTTTAAAGCTAGGTAGGGCAAGACTCCCTTCCCGCTTTGTTAGCAAGGATAAAAGTTTATTTTTAAGCTTCCCTTATTCGGAGAACTAGAATAAAATGGATGAAAAGTTGATGATAAATTACCTTCAATTAGGTGTCATCAAGTTGCCAAAAGAAACTCCACGAGAGCCAGCAGCTCAGGAGATTTCTTCTTGCTTAGTGTAGCCTGTTTAGGGATAGATTTCATCCCTAAGAATGAATCATTAATAGTATTTGGTTTCTCCTTCAGTTTCTGGTAGTTCTTTAAAAAATAGGTACGTACACTTTTGGTATGCGTGATGTTCATCAAACATTGGAATTGATTAAGAAGAGAATAATCATTCAATCTAAGGTTGATTTATGAAACAAAATTGATACCTCTTGGTTGTTGGTGAGTTGAGGCAAGAGTCTATAAGCTTAGTTTCATTCGAGATGATGATAGGGTACCATGATTTTAGGGTAGGTAGCGTGTGCCAAAGATACACAATTAAGGAGCAATTGATGGGAGAGGCACATTGGTCCTACTTTATAGTTCATCCTAGCAGTACTAGGGTGCAAGGAACCTTAAGAGTTAAGAGGTCCTACGGTATGAAGTGGAACATTTTGTGCTTAGTGACTAGATGTTGAGTGCTCCAGCAGATGAAGATACAGTTCCAATGATCGACAAGACTGCCACAGAGGATACCAATTTCATGATAGAAATGGGAACATGTCTCAATATATTTTATTATAAGGTTCTTGAGTTCACAGAAGGGGTCCCTGGGCCATGGTATTGCGATAGAATATTTAAGTTGTCTCCCAGGTACCTGTGATTCAAACTCTAGCTACGGTGTATTTATAGGAATTTTTACTCCAAATGAGAGGCATAATCAAAGGATGTTAGGTTGACCGCTACGTGCGCTTCTCGATTTACCCTGATGGTCTGTGGGAAATTTCCGTGAGACCGGACCGGTCACCTCAGAGTAGTCAATGAGGCTAACTGGGATTATCTTTTTTTTTTAAATTTTTTTTTTTTTTGAGTTCACAGAATGTCCAAAACTCCATGAGTGATAGTAGATGATTTGACCAAGTCGACTCATCACCATTGTTATTGTTTCTGCTTAATGCAACCATTCAACTGCTAATTAAGATCTTTCAGTCAAGGGAATTTTTATTGTTTGAGCTTCTTTTCAAGGATGATTGAATGTGCCAACCATTAAGATAACTTTTTCTATAAAA
>JBBMJZ010402367.1:0-29385 GCA_037833815.1 Zingiber zerumbet
CCAAATATCTTTAATATATTTATATTAGTTATAGCATAAGACATTTAGATTATCATCCGTATTCATGGTTTAATTTTAACTATGATGGAAAATTTTTAACTATAATGAAAAATTCTCATAGGAATAATTAATGAGGTTAACTAAATTTATTAATATTTTTAATATATTTATATTCTTAAATTTATATTCATAATGTAAACTAAGAGTGGTAAATTTTTAAATGGGTAAAATAAAAAAATTAAAGCGGATGGAAACTGACATAATATATTACTTTTTAATCAAGTATCCAAAAACAATATAATATATTATATATTATTTTTTTTTAAATCTAAGTATCCAAAATCGATCGGATTAATCTAGAGATAATGACTAGATCTCACAAACCAATTAAATAGATAGTTAAATCTGATTGGTCGGAATTTGAATTTAGTTAGTTAAAAAATTAATTAAGTTAGTTAAAAAAATAATTAATTAGATATTATTTTTGAAATTAAATATAAAAATAGATGATAAATTATATAATTGACTCATAAAATATGATATTACTTGAACACCTTTAATAATGACTCAAAAAAATATTCTAGCTAGTCAAATTCTACCCATTTGATAGTGTCCTGAATAGATTTCAGAAAATGAATCATGATATACCATCCAGCATCATTAATAATTCAAACATCACCAACGTTTGAAAATGCCCAACATTATATTAAACCCTTGCATAAGAATATTTCTTTAATCTTGCAATCACACCGTGCTTAGGAGAGGAATAGAGGATGAAATTGTATTTTACTGGTGGTAAAAACGTGAAGTGATCCTCAACTAAGCAATCCATCTGAAATGTTCATAGACGTTCCATAGAAGAAGGTAAATTGCGGAGTTTTATTAGTCGGTTTTCTTAAATAGGTACTTGAAATAATCAAGAGTAATTAGATTCCGTGTCAATACAACAATTTAACAAAGAGCCCATCTAGCTTCTTAAATTGATCTAAAGGTGTAATATATTTTAGTAATTACACTAATTTATCTGATTTCCCATTCTACTATTTCTGTCAACCACCTTTAATCTCAACATCTCTCTCCTCCCTCCACTCCCACCCCTCCTCTCAAATCACGGAAAGCAAATCTCTTTGCTCCTTTATCTCACCTATCAATTTATTAAATTTATTTTTTTAAAAATATCATCACCGGTTAATATTAAAAATAATAATGAACGACATATTTACATTCCTTATAACTAAAAAAAATTGTAGGACTCAAAATATATACAATCGGAGCTCAGGTAAGAAAAAGGAGGGGATAGAAAGATGCTAAGGTTGCAGGGCAGGAAGTATATAAGAAGAAAATCAAATAAATTATTACATCCTTTAATAATTATTAAAGTATGGTATGCTTTTAGTCAATATATGGAAAGTTAGGTGTGTCCTTTCATAAATGGCCGATATATCATATATTCAATTTACTTATTTAAAATTTTTAAATATTCCCTATTGAAGGTGAATATTACAGAAGAAAAATCATCAGTTTCTCTTTATTTTTTTAATAAAAAATTTAAAAATATACATTTAATGGTAAAATTTAAAATATTTGATAGTGATGGACCTTCATACATATTTAATTTATAAAATATTTAATTATAGAAATTATAATATTTTTAAAAATAAAATATTTGATTGATTATGTGATAGCAAATTAAAACATTTGATTTATTACGGAAGCTCATGTAAATTTCTGCGCCTTCAGAGGCATTCTCGATGCTCTAATCCATCTAGAGCTACTTAAAACAAAAGCTGTCCATGAAATGCCACGGCACTCTCTCTCCTCAACTCCTCCACTCCTCTCTTCTCTCTCTTCCCATCTTCGACTTCTCTTTGAGTAGGAGGAGAGCAGACAGCAGCAGAAGAGTAAAGCAACCGCCTGCCCTGCCTCCTGCCGCTTTCCTTCTCCATTGTTCTCATCTCGTTCCGTGTCGGTCTTCCGACCTTCCTCCATTGCTCTCACCTCTCGATCTCTTTATACCTACCCCGCCCACGGTTGCTGGGATCCCAGATCGAGGCAGAAGACGCCTGGAGAAGCCGACGAGGTCCATTCTTGACACCTTCCTACGGCTCTTCCTCGTTTCCAGCGTCTCAAATACACGATCGGCCGGTCCTTGGACTCCCTGCCTCACGATGCTCCGGCATTGTGGTAGTCAGTGGTGAGTCGGCTAAATCTAAGCGAATGCTCGTTGTTGTCTTCTCTGGGTTTTGATTCCAGAGTGGACCGTCAGGTTGCTGGCTTGATCTAGTAGATCTGAATCGAGCTTCCATCTTGATGAGGTTTGTAAGTTGTGATTTTTGTTGTTTTATCGTGTGGGTCGTGGAATCAGACTGGCATGGCAACCGATTTTACTGGATAGGTCGCATGTCTGCCATATTGTAGGGATCGAGGGCTTCAGATTTTTTGATCGTGTGGTGTTGCTGGTGAACGGATAAGGAAGAGCTTTTTCAGGCTAAGAAGATGGACTCTGACACTCCTCTCGACTGTGCTGTATTTGAGCTATCGCCAAGGCGGTCAAGGTGAAATCCACCTTCAAGATGAGTTTTGGGTTCGATTTTCAGTAGATGCTTGAAGTGGAAAAAAAAAACACACATCTTGCAGATGCGAGCTGTTTGTATCTGGAAATGGGAGGACCGAGAAGATTGCCGCTGGTTTCTTAAAGCCATTTCTCACACATTTGAAGGTTGCAGAAGAGCAGGCTGCCTGTTCAGACGAGATGATAAAACTGGAAGTTGACGGATCAACGAGTGGCCACGGATGGTTTAATAAAGGAACTCTGGAAAGGTTCAGTTGAGATAATGTCATAAATCACTGCTGGTCAAATTAGGTCTTTAGGCAATCAGCTACTGGTTGTTTTAGTCCTTGATCCTTCAGTGCTTGTTAGAATTTTCTGTCCAATTTGCTTAGAATAGTTATTGGCTGCAGGTTTGTTCGGTTTGTCAGTACTCCTGAGGTGCTGGAGTCAGCCATCACCTGTGACGCAGAGATATCACAGTTGGAAGGCGCCAGACGAATATATTCACAGGCAGTCCCATTGATCATGGAACTTAGTTTGGATTTAGACTTGCTTACATTTTGATAATGCTGAAATAACTACTCTGTAATGCAGGGTATCGGAAATACACTTTCTTGTAGGCCAGGTAAGCTTAGTTTTGTTTCCTTTATATCTACATAATGATAATTTTTTTCTTGATGAGGTGTACCTAAATCTTTTATTATTCTTTTCTTTTGTTTTCTGAGTTTATGCATTTCATGAAAGCCTTTGTTTCCTTTGTCCTCCCTCTATTAAATTAACATACAACTTTGATAAGGATGTGAGATGAAATATGTATCCACCATGGGAATGAAGGGTCAAACTCATTTGTGTCTCCATTTGGAAGTAAATTGAAAGGATGGAAAAAACTCCCTATTTCTCATTTTAGAGGTTTGGATCTATTCTTCTCCATCTCACATGGAACTTGTGTGACAATTAATCTATACAGTGCTTTTGCATGGAGTCAGTTATCAGGTGGTGGCGTGGTGCATTCCAGGTGCAATTGCAACTTGATGGAAATTAACAACTTCCTTTATTTGCCCCCCAAAAAAAGGGCACAAGAAACCCATGCCAATGAAAGGAACTAACAAAGACGTGATAAGGGAAACAAAGGAAATGGTGTTGGCATAGACCCTCGATTAACAATAATTTCCTGCAAATGTTGAAGGGGCAATCACCATGCACACCAATGAGGTGATGAGTAGGAGACAAGAGAGTGACACACAAACAAGATGTGTTTTAGGAATCAATGCTTGCATGAAGGTACAAGATTTATGTGAACATAGGCTTCCTTATCTGGATATAGTATGTCTGCTGATCTCAGCAAACCAAACACTAGATAGTGACCCAGCGGTCTCCCACTTGTAACATTATCCCATGGAGACTTGAATTGCCTAGGAAATTCAGTGGTCAGATTAAATCTTAACTACATTGTTAAACTTCTTTGTTTTCATATTAAGCCATGACTATAATAATACTTGAATCTTTGTAATAAAATTTATGTTTTGTTACATCTCAGTATTCGTGTCTAAAATCAGACCCTTGCATATAGAGTCACTGTGATCCCCACTTAGAAAATGATGTGCTGAACACCTACATACTCGTGTATTGAATTCTCATATTTGACTACTTGTAAGTAAGAAAAATAGATGCTCAATTTAAGTGTAAGGTTTAAGGCCATCATGTAAGTTTTGTTGCATTCCTTTTGTTTGTTTGTAAGGTTGAGCCCGTAAGTTAAGAATTTTTACTAGGTATCTGCTGCTCACTAGTCTAATGCCTCAATTTTCTCTCTTGCGCACTATCTATTGAGAGAGGCTATAATGAATTGCGACATAAAAATAATCTCTCTTGATAAACGAAGGCCTAAAATTCCTTTTTAATTAAAATATGATTATGAGGTAATTATGGACCCAATTGGACTATAATACAGATTTACTAAAAGTATGTTCGATAATCTATAATATAGTTTTATTCAATAATAACAATACAGATCATTTTTATTTTGATTATTATCGATTGTTGTTATCTATAATTTTTTATGAATAATGTTTATTATTTGATAATTGTTTAGTAGATTTAACATGTAAAGTTATAATATGAGTTTACCAAATAATAGTAGTAAGTAATTGCTGATATGATGATTAAATAATAACAATAATATGATATTATTAATACTTTGATAATAAATTTGTTTTTTAATCTAATTTTATCTATGCCATTATTGACTATTTGCACAATGTTAATATGCACAATATGCATCTACAATCATGACTTAAATTTTTTGCATCTTTTATCCAATATTGAATGAGGAGATCTTGATGAAGATATAACCAATAGGATAATGAGTGACTAAAATGAACATAGAAAAGGTTCTAAACTTTAGTTATGTGATTTCCTTTGGACAAAAAGAGAAGTTTTATGTGACTTTGGTACAACTAATCATACTTATATGGGTCAAAGTGGTGAACACCCATGATTTGAAGACATGAGGCATAAAGGGAGAACAAGGAAAATTCTATTACTAGCCTATTGAAAAGTGATTTAAAACATCTAGATGTTACTAGCATATAGCTTTACATATTTTAATGGTGGAATGAGATCCATACGACTGACACCAATACTTGAGCCCTAACTAGTTTGGTAGAATCATCTTCACCAAATTAGTTAGGCCTCAGGTTATTGCATATAAAGCGATCTCTTGTTGGCTTGATAATATCTTTCGCTTTTTCTCACAGGTGAAGATGATAGCAGTTCTGTAGAAGATGCAGATGTAACAAAGTATGTTTTTATTGCTTATCATGCAAATTTCGATCAACATATTTATTTTTTGTTCTAGTTGTGTGGGTAATCTTTCATTAAGATTACACCTATGAAACAATTTATGAAGCAAGAACTTCTTGAATTTTTTTATGAACTGTTAGCTTAGTATTTGAATGGATGGACTATGTACCATTCAATAATGAATTAACTTGCCTTTTGGCACTATTTCTTTGTGTCCTAGCAGCGAGTTACTAGATTCAAAGTTTGTTAAATCAAGGTTCAATCATGATTGTTATGATAAAATTTTGAATTGTGAATCATAAGATTTAGCTGACAAAATGTGAGATAGGTTAAAAAGATTACTATATTTTGGCATTGTAAAACATGTTTAATAATATTATTGATTAACTAGGTTCATATCTCACCTAGATAAACAAATGCAGTATATTCCTACTTCATGTAGCTCCAACAATGCAAAGTTGAATTGACACTTATCTCCTCAACTTCCATCAACATAGTCGAAGAGAGGAAGATAAAGACACCAACAATGCAAAGTGAAGCGAGAAAGAGAAAAGGACTTCTTCTCAGCCTTGTTAGCTCCACTTCGGCTGTCAATTCAGGTCTCAATGTGACAAGATTGCATCATTTCATCAATGTTGAGCGTAGAGTCCAACCTCATGGTTGTTTCTGAGTTTCCACATATTCTAAGTTGTCTGCTCCAACATTCCACTCACCTTTCTTTTTCTATCAAGCAATAAAAATTTTACTTTTCCCCCTTTTATAGTGGACTTGACAACTTGCTTTAATTACTGTGGCTAGGATTAACTTTAATAAGTCAGTTTTTTATTTCTTAACGACTTCATTTTTTCCCCAAATATGATTCTTATGTAATCATATTGAATCAGAACAAATAATCATAATTATATATGATATAATGTCTTTCTACATCCAATTTGTATTATATTGATAAAAATCCATAAATCATGAATTGTACAATTACGACAATAGTGCTAGACAAGGTTTAAAGTATGATTTTGTGTCAATTTTGGGCTTAAGCCAAAATGGTTTTGCTACCATGTTATGTTGATGCTTGACACACTTCAAAGCTTGCTGTGATCAACTTATTTTTTTTTTATAATCCTATAATTGTTTTTCACTTGACTTGTTTACCTTCAATTATAATAAGTCAACGACAACTGAGTAACAAGTCACAATAATATAACTATCATTTGATAAAATTATCACATCTTATTGATACCAAAAATGATCATCATACATCAGATGAGAGCATTTGGTCATGCAACATCTTAGTGAGATCACTCATAATTTTCAAAGAGATGATAAACATTCTCTTTGGATATTTGATGTTGGAGGTAGTTTCTCCATGTATCTGGCTAACTAATGAGTTGAATTTGGACTGGCTGCCAAAAACTGGAATAAATACAATTATAGGATATTGATACATCTTAATCTCTCCAACTTTTGTGTTACTCATCTTTGTCGTTGGTGGCGGTCCAGATGATGTTTCTTCTCTTCCTATCCCTACTTGTTTTATAGTATCACTTCATCCCTGCGACCTACAACTGAAATCAAAGAACAAGTTATAGGAAGAAAACCTTCATGTCCCAGCCTGCTTTGGGCGTATTGGCAGAGAGGCATTGTCACAGTTAGGACTATCAAAATTGTGTTATAACAAGCAACACAGTGGCATTCACCTGTTCAGTGGCACAGTGGCAAGATGATATGTTTTCACTATGCTTAATTGGCACTTGATACCATGATGCTAGATTTGCAGGATAAGGTATCCAACGTGTTTGGATATTTTTCACAATTCCAATTTCTCCAACTAATTTTAGTAAGAAACAAACAAAAGGAAAAAATAAAATAAAATGTAAAATTTGGTCAGTCAGACTTTGCCACACTGCATTTTTTTCAAATTTTGAGCTTGTCTAGATGAATCCAAAATCTGTTTCTAGTCCAACCAATCAAAAGAAATGATTGGTCATTATTGTATTATTGTCTTGTTTCCCAAAGTTAAAAGAATAATTGTACAAAACTATGGTACTATCCATAGGTGAGAGTGTTAAGTCTTATTAAATAATGGGCTCACAATGCCCTGATCTGATTTCACAGACCGCTATTTGTTCCTATGTAGGGAAACAAGTTTGACTGTCATGGTTAAATTTTGGGTCTTTTTTCAGCCAAGTCCTTGTTTCCCCACTTTTAAAAAATAAAGTCTCAAACACTTAGATCTGTACCCATGTTAAATACTGACATCCAAGTTCAAGTAATCTAAGTGGCTGCATCATTCCCAAGCAATAGTGTGTGACTACATACAAGGGATGAAAATAACAGCTTAAGTAAATCAATTTTCCAATCACCAAATCACTGCAAGAATTAGAGTTATTTGATTCTTGCCTGTGTGTTAATTAATCCAATCTCCTCTGTCAATATTCTGTTTGTAGATGCACTGTTTAGCTCCCTCCATATCCGTGGGGCCGGCACTAGGGGGGCCGTTAAGGTAATAGATCTACTTTTTTTTTTTTTTTGTAGATGCACTGTATCTAAACTAGCAAATCAGGTTTCCTATTTGGGTTGTGTAAGAGCTGTCCATATGCCTGGCTGCTGTCATAACCACAATGTTCATTATCAAATGTAATTATGAAATCTAGTGGTTGTCAAAGATTGGTAGACTTATACATACCACTGGTTTTTTTTTATACTCAAAGACAGAAAATATGAGGAAATAATTATTTACACTTAACTAGAATAGGTACAAGGCTCTCCTTTTATAGAGAGAATTTACAGTAGAGGAAACTAATGAAAAAGCAACTAAATAAAGCTAATATTTGGCATATTATACTTTCCTATTTTTTCTGATTTATATATCTTTTACAATCTATATTTATATAAGAAGCGATCTTGGAATATTCTTGCAATTATGACTAAATCAAGGACTTTAATGATAGAATTTCCAACACTTCCCATTAAGCTGGTTTGAAGATATCTTCCAACCAGCTTGCTAGTAAGTTTATCAAATTGTTTCTTGGATAGTCCCTTTGTTAATACATCAACTAATCGTTCGTCTATTGGAAGATATGTCATGCATAATATTCCAGTGTTGATTTTCTCTTTGATGTTGATGAAATGTTTATCCACTTCTATATGCTTTGTGCAATCGTGAGGAATTGGATTATGAGCTATGAAAATAACAACTTTGTTGTCGCAATAAACTTTCATAAGAGTTGAGTAATAAGCTTCAATTCTTCAAGAATTCATTCCATGGGCAACAACTTTGAATTATGCTTTAGCCGAACTACTTTTGGCTACCACATTTTGTTTTTTTACTTTGTCATGTAACTAGGTTCCCATTAACAAAGGAACAATAGCCTGATGTTTATCTCTTGTCTGTAACACTCCTTCCCATTTTGTATCTGTGTATACTTCGACTTGAAGATGTCTATGTTTCTTGAATAATAAACTTCTCCCTGGAATTCCTTTCAAATATCTCAATATCCTATAGACGACCTCAAAATGTCTCGAAATGTTCCGCTCTTGGTGAGTGCATGAACTGACTTACCATGCTAATTGTAAAAGTGAAATCAGGCCACATATGAGACAAGTCAATTTTCCTACGAGTCTCTGATATAGTCCTTGGGCCTTAGCAGCTTGTAACTTCAAGTTAGGCTCAATTGAAGTCTCAACCATTTTATACCCAAGCAAACCTATTTCTCCAAGGAGATCAAGAATATATTTTCTTTAATTAACAAATATACCTTTTTTGGATGACATTTCCTATTTCTTTGGAATTTGTTAATTAACAAATATACCTTCTTTAATTAGCAAACCTATTTCTCCTTGCAAATTCCATTATGAGGAAAAACTTAAGACTCTCGGATCCTTAATTTGAAACTCTTTTGTGAGTTTCTTCTTTAGGACTGCTAATTTTGTTTCATCATCGCCAGTTAAGAAACGTCATCAACATAAACAATCAAAAAATAGCAACTTTACCTTTTTTTTAATGTTTATAAAATATTATGTGATTTGCTTGACTATGCAAGAAGCCATAACTGATAACAGCCTTTCCAAAGCGTTCAAACCACACTCTTGGTAACTGTTTGAGTTTATATAATGTCTTGTTTAATTTGCACGCTTTTCCACTCAAGTCTCTTCTCAAATCTCGACGGTAGGCTCATGAACACCTCCTCTTCTAGATCATCATTGACAAATGCATTTTTAATATCAAGTTGATATAGTGTCCAATCGGAATTTATTTCAAGAGATAACAGGACTCTGTTAGAGTTTATCTTAGCAATTGGAGCAAAAGGCTCTTGATAGTCAATCCCATAAGTTTGAGTGAAGCCTTTAGCCATGAGTCTACCCTTGTACCTTTAAATACTTCCATCAGCTTTACATTTTATCGTAAACACTCATTTACACCCAACTAGTTTTTTACCTTTGAGTAGATCAACTATCTCCCAAGTGTCATTTCTCTTTAAGGCATTTAACTGTTCCATGACTGCTAATTTCCAACTTGGATCATCCAAAGCTTCCTTTATATTCCTTGGAACAAACAAGTGTGAAATCCTAGAAGTAAAAACTTTATGGGTTTTTTGATAGTCTTTGATAGGAAAAATAATTTGTAATAGGATGATTAGTGCAATTTCGGATGCCTTTCCTAATTGCTATAGGAACATAGATCAGGAATAGTAGGTGAACAATTAGTCACAATGGGAGGAATCAAAGTTGGACTTGGGATAGGGTTACATGAAATTTCGATGCCAAAGCTCAGATTTTCAGACTGGTGTTGTGGATGCTTGATATTCGAGTCTTTATTTCTCAGATGAAATGAAATCTCTTCCTGGTATAAACCTGAGGCTCCGAACTCAGATCATGGTGATCAATTTGTAGAGGTAAGTGACTATTTTCAAGATTGTCTAGAAAAATGATATTGGGAAGTGGGATAGAAATGCCCCAAAAATTGTCGTTTACTTGTCACCATTGAAGAGAATTTTTGGTAAAATAGGGTTTTGTTTCTAAAAATGGCAGATCCATGCTCACATAAACATTTTTTGTTTGAGGATCGAAATACTTATATCCCTTTTGTTTGGTGAATAACCCAAGAATACACATTTTATTGCACGTGGTTCAAGTTTTGAACGAAATTGACATGGAACATGAACATATACAGTACATCCAAAAACTTTGACAGGTAAATCAAAAATCAATTTTATTTCATGAAAACAAATTTAAGACAATCTTGAGATGTTTTGTATTCTAAGACCTTAATAGACATCTTTATTAAATAAGAGGTTGTTAAAATTGCTTCATCCCATAAATACTTAAGAACATGCATATAAAACATTATGACATGTGCTATTTCAAGTAAATATTTTTTTTTGTTCTGCAATGTCATTTTGTTAAGGGGTATCCAAACAAGTAGATTGATGAAAAATATTTTTTTCATTCAAAAAATCACCCTAAGTGCTCATTAAAATATTTGTTCCATTGTCAGAATGTAAAATACAAATTTTGGTTTGAAATTGACTTTCAATCTGTGTAAAAATTTTTGAATAAATTTCTCACTTCAGATTTTTTTTATTCATCAAATAAATACAACATAAACGTGTATGGTCATCAATAAATGCTACAAACCATTTTTTTCTAGAAAGAGTAATTTTAGATGGGCGCCAAACAACACTATGAATCAAATAAAAGGTTTGAAGGTCTGGTAAATCTTTGGCAAATAAGTTGAGCGATCAAATTTTGCAAAAATACAAGTTTCACAATGTAAAGAAGAATAATTAATGCCTTCAAATAATTGTAGAAATAAGTTTTTTAGATAAAGAAAACTAGGATGTCCTAATCTATAGTGCCATAGTATTATTTTTTTCTCGAACCTAGTTTGAATTGATACTGTTAAAGCTCTGAGCTTTTTTTATTACTAATAGGTATTTCATCCAGGTAGTAAAGAATTTCAATCATCCTAGCACGCCCAATCATCATAGAATTTCAATCATCCTAGCACGCCCAATCATCATCCCCGAGTTCTAGTCCTGAATTTCACAATGTGATTTAAGAAATATAATACAACAATTAGAATTTTTAGATAGTTTATTAACAGATGAAATGTTGTAGGCTAATTTAGGAATATGAAGAACGGAATTGAGATTTTTTCTCGGCTAGTTTAATAAGTCCTTTCTTGCAATAGGTGAAAAACTACCATCGACAATTCTAATTTTCTCATTTCCAGAACAAGGGAAATAAATATTAAATAAGTGAGAGCAACTAGACATGTGATATGAGGCTTCAGAATCTATAATCCACAGAGAGGAGTTTAAACAAGAAAGAGCTTTAGGATTGTTACCTGTTTGTGCCAAGGAAACACTAGGAATACTAGATGAGAAGTCGGATTTTATCAACTTCAAGAATTGATCAATCTGCTCTTTGTTGAAGGAACCTGAGTCGACTTCATTGAATTCCATGATTCTTCTCTCCTTGCTTGTTGCTTTTTCGGTTGGCAGGTTTGCTATAAATTTTCCAACATGTCTCACATGTATGCCGAGACTTGTTGCAAAAATCCCACCAAACTCGTGGCTTATCATTAGACCTACACTGGGTAATTTGCAGTCTTGTAGGTAGCATTAGTGAATAAGGCAGAATTTTCAATTTACTCATTGACTCTCCTTTTTCCGAGCATGACACTCCTTCGTCATAGAAGGGGAACCTTGGCGCAACGGTAAAGTTGTTGCCATGTGACTAAAAGGTCATGGGTTCGAATCTTGGAAACAACCTCTTGTAAAAAGTAGGGTAAGGCTGTGTACAATGGATCCTTCCCCGTGACCCCGCATGGCGGGAACTTCGTGCACTGAGTTGTCCTTTTTGACACTCCTTCGACTTTCTTCTCTTCTGACTTCGGCATATATTTCACCAATGGATGGGAGAGGCCTCCCAATAATCCTTCCTCGTACTTCATCAAATTCAACGTTGAGACCGACAAGAAAATTGTAAATACAATTGTCTTCCATAGTTTTCTTGTGGTGGTTGCAGTCATCAGCACATTTCCATTTGAATGTGCTGAAGAGTTCAAGATTCTGCTACAGTCTTTTCAACGAATTGAGGTATTTGGTGACGGAATCATCTCCTTGACGAATTTCTCCTAACTTTAAAGTCAATTCAAAAACCTGAGATTGGTTACCCAGGTCAGAATAAATCTGACTAACATTATCTCATAATTCTTTTAAAGTAGGATTGTACATGTAATTGGTACTTATATTCTCCTCCTTAGAGTTGACTAGCCATGTCATAACCATGGAGTTTTCAGCATCTCATGTGGCATGCAGCGGATCATTAACAGTAAGAACCTTCTTATATATGTGATGTAACCAATTTTTCCTTGCCCACGGATATGCATTCGGACATATTGCAACCTTCGGAGGAAGTTGTCACCATTATGGTGGTGATTTGGACTGAATGAGAGCTAGAATGGTTTTGGATGTGACTTCTGATATGGCTACTACAATTTTATTGTTGTTGTATATATATTTTTTCCTTCTTGCCCTGATACCAAGACAAAAAATATGAGGAAAATAATTATTTCCACTTAACTAGAATAGGTGCAAGGCTCTCCTTTTATAGAGAGAATTTACAATAGGAAAGGAAACTAATGAAAAGGAAACTAAATAAAGCTAATATTTGATAGATTACACTTTCTTATTTTTTCTGATTTGTATATCTTTACAAAAATGGTCCTGGCATACTCCTGAAATTATGACTAAATCAAAGACTTTAATGACAGAATTTTTGGCACGTAAAATAAAATGTGTGATTTCATTCATAGAACCCCATAGTTTCCTACAGTTTAGTTTCTCAAAATAACAGTAGCATTTGCTGATGAAACTTCAAAATAATTTGCCAATCAGATTCCTTGAATGTGTTCCAAAATTTTCTAATATGTATTAATCAAAAGCTTTAGTAAGATAGTTGGATAGCTAATTCTTTTTCTTATCAGTCTCATTATGGTTTTGTTGTCAGGAACGAACTTCTAAGAGCCATTGATTTGAGGCTTGCCACTCTTAAGCAAGATCTGGCCAAAGCGTGTGCTCGGGCTTGTTCTGCTGGATTTTCTATTGATAATGTCTCTGAGCTTCTTCTCTTTGCCGAGTATTTTGGTGCAATTCGTCTGATGTAAGTACTGGAACTCAAAAGTACTTGTATTATTTTTTTCCCTGCTAAATGGGAAATGATATCTCAATTTATAATAGATGTAGCATACAGTGAGAAAAAAAAAGCTTGGTTAGCCAATTTATTTTTGTTATTGTTTCCTATTTCTTCTATCAATTTGAATGCTCTTGGCTTTTTCTTCAGGAGTAACTCTTCTTGAATGCAACCTCAATAGTTTGGATCCATTTCTTTGTAACTATTTATTGACAATGATATTTCTTCATCTATCTCGTGGGAAAAGATGTTTTCCATTATTGCTGATGATGATCTGGGCCTTATCAAGGTAATTAAGGATTAGTGGCATCACCATTGCAATGTTAAAACTTGTTCTGTGGAGACTGGGTGCACAGACACATTCTATTTACGCATTCTCCATACATTTTTCCCTTCGGCTTGTTGTGGCAAAGGGCTAGCTAACACATCACAAGAGAAATATGATACAACCAATTAATTTGTCAGTTTGCTTCTGACCAGGCAATACCTGTCCTGTCCATGTCCTGGCTGGCTGGGACTGCAGAATTGGTACGATATCTACCAAGATCCTTGTATCTTGTTTAGTACAAGACCCACAATTTGTTGAGTGATATGAAGAGCTCTGCCATTTTATATAGCTTGTGTGCTTCTACTTTGCTAGTGAGGTAGAATGGTCATGCCAGTTCAAATGTTAAACCATCAAATTTCAAGATATGAAGAATCTATTGACTAGTAATTATGACGGACCGTGCTTTATGTGTTCATGTCATCTGGGTAAGTCATCAACTAGTAATTATGATGGGAGTATTTATTATGTCTTCATGTCATCTAGGTAAGCCATTGCCAGAAGTAAGTTGTGTTTTTCACTTGCTGAAAGTCAAACATGATCAATGCTGTAACATCTTGTTAGTTGTCAACAGAACCATGCCTTATTTGATCTGGGTTATCTAATAAAGGTTAGTGCACAAATATAATGTAACTGTTAAAGCTGATTAAACTTAATCAGCAAACATCATTATAAGTAGTGGTAATAACATCAAAGTTTATAGATACGAATGCCTCCTACTAAGCTAGACAGCATAGTTCATGTATGCTAGGATCTTTGTATTTTTCACATTCATTAAATTTCACAAGAGTTTGTGATTCTTGTTAGACAAGGTGATTTATTTCCTTTTCTATCAGTATATCATTTCTTCTCTCTCTCATATTGTAATTTTCATACTGATGCATGGTATATTGTCAACAGTGAGGCATGCAACAAATTCATTTTCCTTTGCCAAAAGTATCCCGATCTTATTGCCCATCAGTCACAGTCTCTGCATCAGCATTTGAAAAGCTTTGCAGACAAGAACCTCTGTTCCTCCTCAAGCTCAGACATGTCAATAGATGAGCCAGAGTTGCAAGTTGGTGCTAGTAAACCTCCTGTTGGTGGTGATCCTCAAGATCAGAAACCTAACAGCCAAACATTAAGGACAGTGTCGACAGTGTTTTCAGGTGCAACTCAGCAAGCCATGTCCATCCTGTGGCAGAAGGCAGTGTCGGAGAAGCCTATTGCCTCTGCTTCATCTGCTAATGAGCCATCACGGCAGGATGGAGGGGGGTCTAGGCGGCTAAGTGTCCAGGACCGAATCAACATGTTTGAAAGCAAACAAAAGGAACAGTCAGCAAACTCTGGAAATATCATTTCTGCAGGTGCCAATAGGGTAACATCAGGTAAAGGCCATAGAAGGCTCTCTTCTGATGTTTCGGAGAAGTCAGTGTTGAGAAGGTGGAGTGGTGCTAGTGACATGAGCATTGATCTTACCAGCAGCACCAGTAACAGTATTAATGATGTTAGAGGAAGTGGGAGCACTGTTGAAACACCTACTTCCACCAACTTACAGCTTCCATTGAGAAATAAAACTGAGGAGACCAAGGCCGCAGGATTGAGGGATACTGTCACATCACAATGCTGGTTGGATCAAAGAACAACAGATACTTCACCTTCATTGCATTCCCAGGACAAAGGATTTTCTGGTGATGGAGATGGTAACGAGGATGAAGGTGTCAGGTCCTCTATTAACAAGATCAGGCCAGATGTAGAGAAGGGCAAGCACTGTGTCAGTGCTTCTACAGGACGGGATGAACAAATGGGAATTGACAATAAAAATTGTAAGGTTGTACACCAAAAAACCCTTCCAGTAAACAGAAATGATACTGATTCACTAAATCTCACAATATCTACCTTACAGTCAAAAGAAGGGAACCAATTTCAAATGAAAGATCAAATAACACTTCTTGAAGTAGGACAAGCTCGATCTATTGCTACTGAGCAACTTGATCGGAGAGATCAAGAAATTCCACATCGTCGGACCAGAGAAACTCTTGGCACAGATGGTGCTGGTACAAAGAATCAAGCAAAGTTAGGCAACCAATCCTCGACATTTGGGAGAAGGACAAGTGTAGAAGCGAAAGCAAAAGGTCCGTTTGATTCTCAGGTTCAGCTGAAAGTTTTATCTAGTTCACATTCAGAAAGCGATTTACAGACTTCTCAAACCCAGGGGAAAACTCTCCCTGTGAAAGTGGAGGACGCTGGAGCAAGAAATGTTCCTGCCTCACATGTAACTTCTAGAAATTCTCTAGTTAAAACAAAAGAATATGCCTATAGAATGGACAAAAAAAATCAGCAAAAACTATCCCTTTGTGAGACAAACATAGAGGAATTAAAAAATAATGAAACAAACTCTGTGCCAGCTTTGCTTTCTAGGAATTCTAAGAAAACACAGAATGTAGTTGAGCCACCTTCTACCCATCAGATGGAACAACTTCAAGTTATGAAACAATCAAAAGGAAATCAGGACTTAAATGATGAACTAAGAACGAAGGCTAATGAGTTGGAAAAGCTTTTTGCTGCGCATAAGCTCAGAACTGCTATTGATCAGACAGCTAATAATCGAAGAAGCACACCTGTGGAATTTGATGATCAGGTTCCTGTGGCTATGGATAAAAGACATGCAATGATACCTCCTGATCACTTGCTTAAGAAATCCACGAGGGAAACTTCTGAAAAGGAAATGGAAACAGATGCCACATTTCTAAAACCGATGGCAGATAAAAAGGAATATGGTTCTGCTAATGAAAAGTTTGACAACTTCAGCTCATCAAATGATTCAAGAGGAAAGTTATATTATGCATACATGCAAAAACGGGATGCTAAGCTAGTGGTAGAGTCGCAAACAAAAAGGGCTCAAAAGGAAGCGAACATGAAGGCAATGCAGGACAGTCTAGAACACAGTCAGGCTGAAATGAATTCAAGATACACAGTATCTGCTGCTAGACAGGTTTCAAAAAAAAAAAATCTTGGGGCAGAAAAAGTGGGATCTTATGGAAAAAGACAAAATGAGGTATTGATATGTAGTTTCTCTTCTAATTATCCTTCATTATTATGCATATTCACTATTATTGTACATAATCTCTGACTTTATCTAGAATTGTTACAGTATAGATCTAGCTGCCTACAAATTTCCAGTTGGAAAGTAATTACATCCTTAGATTTATGTATATATGGTTGACATCATAAACTATGTAACAAGCTTATGTTAGAGTTTTAGCCATTGTTGGATTCTAGTGTGACTTGCCCATATGTTATCTTTGTCCAATTAATTGAGTATTAATCTGCACCAAATTATTTTAGTATGGTTCTAGCGATTCTGGATTTGCAATCAGTTGTGTCTATTTGGTTTTTTTTTTCTGTTATCACAGTTGTGTGAACTGTTCAGATTAGCTAGAAATAAAACTTAAAACAAAGCAATGTAGCAGATAGGTAAAGAGATGGCAACCTAGCTTGTTTGTTGCACAATTATGTCCAAACTAACCAGTGACTAAATTGCCGTATCATGACATGTTTGAACCTAGATCCATACTTTTGTCAGGTACTTGTACTGAGTTCAAATAACAGTTTATATTGTTTATTGTTGCCAATACCATCTGATAATCCATTGAATTTTTTGGACACTAATCAGTAGCCTCAGCTTGATATTTTACAGAAATTATTTAGCGGAGCAATTTTTTCTGGTTGTAGGCTGTTGAATCTGTTGCTGAAGAGGAGGAAGACGTGGATAAACTATATGATCAAGGCCAACATACATCTTATAATGATCTGTTTGCTAATAATCATTTTAAAAGCACGAAACTTTTGCCTAACAAAGCTTTGTCTTGTTCCACACCTCGGACAACAGTAGTTTCAAATCCTAAGCCTTCTGTTAAATCTTCCAAATTAGTTTCCACAAAGAACAGATCACAAACTGAAAATCCTCTTGCTGAATCACTTCCTAACTTCACTGACTTCAGAAAGGAAAATACAAAACCATCAACAGCAATTAACAGGGTAAATAAAAGAGAAAGAATTAAAATTCTTTCTCGAAGCAAGAGCATTGTTGAAGAGACTAACCATGTTAGGGAAGACAAGTCACATAGGTTTCTGTCCATGAGAAATAGTGCTGCAATGCCTGGTGAATTGGAGGACCTTTCTCTTCTCAATTCTGATATTCCTGATACTTCACTCACTGGGTTTGATAAGCCACAGGCAGATAGAGTTTTTACCAATGAAGCTCAAAAGAGCAAGGAGCTGAAGTTGTATGTCAGGAAAGGGAAAGGTGCAGCTCCTAGTTCAGGAATTAACATTTCTAATCCTAAGGCCTCTGTTGTTTCAGGTATAATTCAGCAAGGCAACTCACCTGATTTGGATAAAGATACACATGAGAGATCATCTGCTCAAGAAGATCCTGAGACTGCTGACTATCCGCTTGATTCAGATAGTGAAAAGTTAAGGTGTAGTCAAGAATATGAGAACTCTGATGATTTTGGCTCAGAGGATGGTGATTTTCAGTCACTTTCCCAAGTAGATTACAGTACAGCTCCTGTTTCCCCCAATAAGCATTCTGCAGGGAATGCAGAAGTGCCACCAGGAGAAAGCCCTCAATCATGGAACTTTAATGTGCACCCTGATGCATCAGATATTGATGTTTGTGCAGATTCACCTATTGGCAGTCCAGCATCATGGACCTTAAATCCATTAAACCCATTGGAGGCAGACGCTGCTTGGATGAGAAAAAAATGGGGAAGTGCTCAGATGCCTTTGATTGCTGCTCATGCATCACAACAATCGCGCAAGGATGTTACAAAAGGGTTCAAACGATTACTGAAATTTGGAAGGAAGAGTAGGGGTGCGGAGACTCTAGTCTCGGATTGGGTTTCTGCTTCAACAGCTTCTGAAGGTGATGATGATACTGAAGATGGTCGTGATGTGACAAACAGACCAACAGAAGATTTGAGAAAGTCTAGAATGGGTTATCCACTTGTCCATGATGGGTTTAATGAAGGAGGGATGTTTTCTGAACGAGGTAGAAATCTTTTCCTTTTCGCATGAATTTGCTTTGAACGACTTCGATTTCTTCAATGTGATCTTATGGCCCTGTTTGTTTCACTGAAAAAATTTTCCAGAAAAAATATTTTCTAGATTTTCCAATTTTTTGGTGCAATAGAAAATCATAATTAAAGGAAAATTTTCTTTAGGTCTAGGTTTTTTTTTTTTGAGGAAAATGATTTTCTTTGAAAAATAGCAATAAATCACTCGTTCTCTTCCGCTGCTTGCCATCGTTCTCCATGTAGGTTTATCAATTCGAGTAGGATTGACATTAATTATTGAGCTTTATCCTTTATTGTGCAGAGGATGCAAACATTGATAAGGTCCCTAAGATCTTTCTTCTGATTCTCAAGTTGACAATGTTATAGTTCTAAAGATGTATATGCATAAACTAACAAAGTAGCCTTTTTTTCCGTAAATGATTATTTAGAATGGAACGTTTAAGACCAATCAAGATGCAGTTCTCGTGCTTACATTTGTGCTATAAATATTTCTATGAACTCTCAATCCATACCTTTTACTCGTTCTTTCTGCACCAGCTATTAACATTTGAAAGATTCTTCTGATTACAATGAGCAAATTGCTGAACACAGTTGGTTTATGCAGCTGAATCACTACGCAGCTCCATTCAAAACCCTCCTGCAAATTTCAAACTTAGAGACGATCATCTGGGTGGGGGCTCCCTGAAAGGTAACAAAAGCACCCTGATTCTTGACAATTTTTTAAAAGTTCCCGACAGACAACTGCTAATATGCTGAATGATAAAATCTCTGTTGCAAGATAATCATTTGGACACTTCAACTATCTTTGTTGACCCATTTCATAAATATTTGCAGCACCACGGTCTCTCTTCTCGTTATCTTCATTTCGAAGCAAGGAAACCAAGCTTAGGTGACACTGGATTGCCTGAAAGTATGATATGTCTTCGATACATATCGTTCCAATTTTCCAATAGATTCATTATAGTGGCTTCAGTGATGAATCCCGTCTATTGTTTGCTGTGAGTTCTTAGCTACCTTGCCACTGTCTTCCCATTGTAGATTTGGATGATTTATAATCTGTTAGTCTAACTTATCAATTAGCACGGCAATGTTGTATGGCCCGAGGTGGTGTTGTCTTCTCCACTTATAGCATGCTTTTATATAATATAAAAACATTGTTTTGAACTACAGTGGGTTCGACTCAATTTTATAATATACATTCTTCTTCAGGATTTTGTATTGATGGAAGTTTTGTGCATCTGATAGTCCTTTATTACAATTTATTACAATGCTGTGTTGCTGCTTCTTTATTTGCCATTGGATTCCATCTATGAAGTAAAATCTTTTACATCTTGATGAATCTTGCTGTTTATATGTTTCGGCCATAAGAGTTTTTTTTTTTTGTAAATATCAAATGAACATCTTTTTTTTTAAAATGAAATATGAATTTAAAATTTATGATAATTTTAATTTAAATAGTTGACAATTTCAAATGGAATATTATATGTAATAATTTATTTACTTTGGATTTAAAATTGATAGGAAAATTATAAAATTATTTTAAAAGTATGGATGGATTTCAATTATCTTTTAAAATATATTTATCTATTTAGTGCCCCATTTGATTATTAATTTTTTTATCCACATCATAATTAATTTATATGTTTTGATGGTCGAATTTTTGTTTAAAATGGCAAATATGCAATTGCTATCTGAAAGATTAATTTTATCTTTTCAATTTGATTTTAGTTTATAGTTTAACTAAATTTAAATTGAAATACTTTTGTTTTTTGATTATTTGGTCAGCCAGAAACAAGTCAAATCGATTCAGTAAAAGAAATTAAAACAAATAATTCTTCTAGCTAATAAATAGTGCTATGAGCCTATGATTCAGCTCAATTGGTATTGACAACCAAATTAAGTAATGGACAATCCTAATCAGTACTAGAGAGTAGAAGATCTCCTCACAAGTTGTAACCGAGTGTTTAAAATTATTTAATATAATAACTAAATCAAGTCGAATAATATTAAAATAATTATTCAAAATTAACTTGATTTCTTTTTTATAAATTTGAACTTCATTTAAACTTGACTTAGAATTTAATTTGTTTATTTCATAAATATTATTTACGAACAATTTATAATTTTTATTCATGAACATTAGTATTCAAACTTTGTCTCTCTTAATTTTTTTTTTCCTTTTCGAGTGTTTTACTATGCACCACACTTGTGGAAACTTATTTATCATCCTTTTTTTTTTCTTTCCAACATTCTAAATTGAGAGAATTATATCAAAATAAATGTATAACACAACCAGAACAAGATATCTAAACGCCGACTACAGATACAAAACTCTCCAAAAGTAAAATAAATAAATAAATTAGGACAAAAAAAATGGCATGTTCTTCCCCTTGACTTCCGGCACTCCCAGTGTTGCACATGTCTCTCCCCTCACATGATCTGTCCTCTCCACTATTCTCGTCACCATCAAAAAATTAGAAAATGCCAAAGATTTGGGCACTTTTTCCTTGTCTTCCACCAAGATTCCACTCACTCACCATAAACAACCCCATTCAACTCTGCCTCACATTAAAAGGTTAAAACACAAATTGCTGAATTTTGTTATTTTTATGGGGGGACTGTCTTCTTCCCCTGTTCGGGCCTTTTATATTTTATCCAGGACCAAGTTTGAGTTGGTGCACT
Organism: Zingiber zerumbet; assembly: GCA_037833815.1. NCBI lineage: Eukaryota > Viridiplantae > Streptophyta > Magnoliopsida > Zingiberales > Zingiberaceae > Zingiber > Zingiber zerumbet. The sequence continues at coordinate 21,614 of JBBMJZ010402367.1, forward strand.
GGCTTCCCTGCAACTCTTTACTTCTTCTCTTTCATTTTGCCTTTGTACTCAGTCCTTTTTGCTCGAGATTGTCGATGAAGAGATTACTCTTCGCAGCGTGGTTTAAGTGATCCCTTCGCGCCGCCATTTAATGCTGGTCCTGTCGATGAGCTGCGTGAGGAAGATGATGAAGAACACTCCAACTTCTTATAAAAACAAGAACAATGTGAGCGACGATCTCGGCCAGTTGGTTTTTTAAAAGGTTCTGTATTCCAATTTACTTTTTACTCAATTGTTCCTTGTTCAGTTCTTGCAGGAGGCCATGCAAATGATGCATCACTGAGACAGCTTGAGACTGCAAAAATGAGAGGTGCAAAGAACAAGAAGAAGACATGGATAAGAGCTCTCTCCCAGCTGTTCTTCAATTGCAGACATACGAAGAAGAAGAAGAAGAAGAAGAGTGAGGAAGAGGAAGAGGAAGCGCCATTGAAGGCCAAGGCATTGAAGCTTTCAGGAGTAGAGAAGAGGCCATGGCTATCACTATCAGGTTCATTTGGTGAGCTTCGCCACAAAATGGGGCTGTCTTCTTCTTCTTCAGTGTCTCTCCCTTTCTGCTTCACCCCTGCAAAGGCAGGAGAGACTGAGGTGTCCTACAGGAGCTTGGGGCACCAGAGCCATGCCATTGGAGCTCAAGCTTTTGGACCAATCTATCTGGTGACATAAGGCAGAAGATAAATGTCAGATCAAGTGCAAGAGAATTCAATTTTAGGTTATTTTCCTCGTGTTTTTTTCTGAACACTAAAGTTTCCACCTGTGTTAGTTTGATCTGAGGTTCAAAATCTTGAATCGTGCTAAAGTTTCAATTTTTGATTGGAAGACAGGAAATTATATTATTTTGGTGTCGTGCCGATGTTGTTTTGATACATGGTACAGGTAGGATTAGAGTTGAAGAAGTAAGAAGACGAAACATAAGAAGAAGATATTGTCTTTGCCAAACATAGTTTTAAATCTTGTATCATGCTTGGGAAACGAATGAAACATATTATAACACTAAATTGTCAAAACTTACGTCTCCTTCCTTTGGTTCGCCTTCTTCACAGATATCATGTATCAGAGCGTCGACATGATACTAGAACAATATTTTTTCAGCCAAAAATTTAAAATTTTGAACCTGAGTGACATTGAGTTCTAATGATTTACTAGAATGTTACATTTCAACTATTTTGCGTAGCACAATATAAAATTTTAAATCATGATTTCAGCCCTTGAAACCTTATTTCCTTTCTAAAGCTAGATCAGACCGGCAAAATAATGACTTTATTTTTGAACCAAACTTGAATGGTTCAAGCAGCAAAATCATGATTGTAATCCTTCGGTAAGGTTTTTAGAACACTAGCAAAAAGGATAGTTTGGTGTAAGTTTTTGTTAATGTGGGATCCTGAAAAAGTATCAGATGGTCCTGGATGGTCTATTATAGATTGTCTTGATTTTAACATGTGATCGCATGGTTGTTTTAGAACACTAGTGTTTTTCCAAAAAAATAAAAAACTAGAAATTTGAAAAATTCAGTCCTTTAGTGCAGTGAACTAAAATTGAATGCCACATTGTTACTTTTTTTCAATATTAATTCTAGATTTAATGCTTGGTTCCTAGTTGGGAAGGGCACATTTAGTCATTTAGTACAATAAACTTCATTGAAGTTTAATGAGTTTGGTATGGATATTCAAGTTACCCTAGAACACTAAACCCTAATGAAAACTAAATTGATGTCAAAACCACCAAGCCACCAACCTAAAACTTAGTTAAAGCATATGTATCTCCATTCACTGGTGCAGTGTTGATTATTTGTTTACAACTCAAAAAATGGCGCACAACTCTTTGAAAACTAATGGCATCAACTCAATTACATCGCAAATCCACATAAATGTTCACTGCTCTACCAAATTCAGAATCTGAAACATCTTGTAGCCTGTAAAACCAATTGTTTGTTGTCGTCGGAATCACACTGTGTGGCCACCTTGAATAAGGTGGATATCTAATTTCTTCAATCTCACTAAGGATTCGACATGCGCCCTTTAGTGTGTGTATTTCTCCCAATCTGCAAGTGATATTAAACATCTGTTAACCATAAGAAACAAACTGAAGGAATTGTTATGAAAGTCAAGGATTAGGCTACAACATTAAGTCATTAACCTTCCTAGTATCAGTCTTGGTTGCAGATTTTGGCTTGAACTTGGATTTAAAAGTTTCGGTATAATTCAGAAATTCACATGTTGAGAGTAAATCTGTTACCTTACTATTTCGGCACGCCTCTTTGCCTGTTCAGCGATCAAAGAGGATCGTCGTCCATTGTTCAGGATATCAGAAGATACAAGACCTTGCAGCGATTGCCGGGAGACCATTGAGCCTCTCTATCTTCCTTTCCAAAGCTCTTTCTACTAGTAAAAGCAGTCTGTAATAGGCAATGACATAATTAATTTATCGACTCTTGCTATCAGTCTCTAGAGTTTACAATGTAGCTAGCAGTAAACATCTTGGCAACAAGAATTTGGCTACAAGATTTAGCTGAGTTTGTTACCTTTCTATCAAATAGCAGATTCCATGCTTCTCCACTGAGAGTGTATCGCATGGTGAACTTGATTATATCGAGAGGAAAGTAGAAAACTAAACTGTAAATCCACACCACACCAGCCCAGCCCCAGCCTATGCCACTTATGGATGCAAAACTTATATGTGCATAGACTGCAATCAAGGTGGCAACCTGCACACAGTGTAAAGTTTATGGATATGTTGATCAAACCTTTCGGTCAAGCTGAAATGCTGAATACTAAAAGATCAAATAGAGGCGAGTATTCTAAACTAGTCATATACAAGAGAAGTAAAAAGTATGGTGAATTAGTGACTGAATTCTAGGGAACTCACCAATTGAGCTACAACAAATGCACACATCAGAAGAGTGCCCGGTCTCTCCAAAAACGATCAACCATGACTGCGTGTGACGAATATAAGAGCTTGACTAATGATGCTAACTTGCAGATATATAGCAGAAGGCACTTCTTCAGTGTTCCCACGTAGAGTAGAGATCGAACTTTGAAATGCGTCTGTTGTCGAATAAGAAATTCATGGGAAAGGGTTGAAGTTAAACTGAAGCTAAGCTTGCAATCTAATGATGGTAAGAAACAATCATAATACCTCAAAGAAGCTAGTCTTGATGATAGCCCAATAGAAAAGAACAGCTATAGTGTAGTTGAACATACCTCAGAAAAAGTTAATCATCACTAGGGCTAGACATGTCCCTATAACAATGCCTGTAGTAAAATATCTCTTCTAGCTTCCAGCTATCAGCGTGTTTCGATGGCTTCACAGGATCCTTTGATATCGTCATGATGGTCGCTGAAAAGAAAAAAAAAAAGCATACCATTTGGGGGGGAAAAGTTGAATTGGTGATATTTAAGCTCGAGAAAAATAATTAACTCTTTACTGTCATTCAGAATGGCTATGATCAAAATCAAGAAAGGAGGGAAATCAGATTCCCATATCAAAGCAAGTAGAACAAATCCAAGCTGCAAAAGCCGCAAAGTATATAGGATTAGGATTTGATCACGCACATGAATTCCTTCATATTGACATGAGTTTGCTTACCACTATACGAATTGTTATGGAGACAGCATAAATCTGCAGTTTAGAAATAAAGACTTTGACGATATATGTGGAGTATAGTAAAGAAATTGATTGGAGGATCACTTATTCAAGCTTCTTAACTGTATAGTTCTTCATTCTCTGGAAGATGGCTCTACTGGTCAGGACAGCACTTATAATGACACTTAATCCAGGCTCTGTAAGGACGATATCGGCGGCGCTCCTTGCAGCATCTGTAGAATCTGATACTGCTATTCCTATGTCTGCTTTCTTCAATGCAGGTGCATCATTTACATCATCTCCTATCATTCCACACACATGCTTCTTTTCTTGGAGAATCTTCACAATCTCATACTTATGTTCTGAAATAAGAGAATGAATGTGCATTAGAACTTTCTTACAGGACCTAAATTTTATTTTTAGTTGTTTTAAAGAATTGCATGCAGTTTCTGGTGCATTACATTGGTGGAAATGTGGTTCATGAGATGAGATTTCAATAGCAATACAAATCCTGTTTCAAATGGACAGCATCCAAAAATACCTGGAAAAACTCCAGCAAATCCATCTGCTTTTTCGATAAGTTCATCTACAGGGAAGAGCATCATTTTCGTCCTTATTATGACCAAACAATGACAAAGAAGGGTACATGTTAGTTCCCATTCCTAGGCGTCTGCCGGTTTCTTTAGCAATGGCTAGTTGATCACCTGAAGGAAGATACATCTATCTGCCTTTAAGCACTTAAGAATAACAGCATCAATTCAGTGTACACTGAAAGCTGTTAGGCATCATTTGAGAAGTAACGAGTCAAAACTTCAAATAAAACAGCTTTAACTCAATCAAATGGCAGATATACCAGTAATCATCTTCAAGCAAACACCAACGTTTAGAGCTCTCCGAATGGTCTCAGCGCTGTCGTGCCTAGGAGGATCAAACAATGGCAATAAGGCGCAAAAGACCCATGGATCACCTGGGCTCTCTTGTCTTCTCAGGAACAGCCTGGAATTTTGTATGCAACAAATCAAATTTAGCAAGTGAACATTTTTTTTTGAGTTAGTAAAATGTGTGCTGGTTTTACCTGGAAAGCTACTCCAAGAGAGCGAAGACCCCTTTCAGCAAACTTGTCAATGATTGCATGAGCTTTTCCGACTATTTTCTCTTTATTGTGGCATAGATTCAGAATCTAAAGGCCACAAGAAGTTCAGTTTTGGAAGAAATTGACAGTCAAGGAAATCAAAAGGCTTGAGCATGTATGATGAAGGCACTTGCTCTGGAGCTCCTTTGCTAGCTCGATACCAATTTCCATCAAGATCCATGTATGTGATAGCAGTCCTTTTGTCCACAGGGTTGAAGGGGAAAAAAATGCATTTCAGTTATGTTTAAGCGTGCCTATTTTCAAAATGATTTTTGTTATTTCTCCTTGCAACTTTCAGTGGAACCATAATGCTACTTGAAGGATTTCTGATTTCAGATGAAAATTGTCTTTCTTACCTCTTTAGGATCAGCAAGCATATTAACGATGGCAGTATCGATAGCATCCTGGTTCTCAAGCCTTGTGGCTCTTGCTGCAAGCAGTATAACCGTGTCCTTGTTCATGTCCTCACTGAAAACCTATTGGATAAGAATTAGCAGTCAATAGCAACTATTTGTTCATAAACAAGAGAAGTTTTCTACCTCAATGAGATTCCGGTAGACAGTCTCGGTTTAGTGTAAGTGTGCCAGTTTTGTCGCTGCAAAGAACATCCATTCCAGCTAGTTCTTCAATTGTAGTCATCCTCTTAGTGATTGCGCCCTGAAATCGACATTTTGGCGTGAGATAGTTTTTCAGATACTACAGCTTAAGCTCCAAGCATGTACCTGCTGAGAAAGTCAATGAGACCCAATTGCAAGTGTTACTGATAGCACCGTTGGCATGGCTATTGGAATTCCCCCAATCAAAAGAGCAAGAAGGTTATTGATTCCGCTCTGGTAGGAGCGGTGTTGGATCGGAAACATCACTACGATTTCAAGAATTATTCCAACAGCTATCGAGCATGTACAGAAATTCCCAATTGAAGTAAGAACCTGAAAAATTCAGTTAGCTAACACTGAACATGACTAGCTTAAAGAAGAGGCTTGTGATCCTCTTTAATGGAGCTTTACCTTCTGAAAGTGTCCAACTACTTCGGTGGAGTCTACCAAAAGGGCTGCTTTTCCAAAGAAAGAGTGAATGCCGGTTGCGATTACGACAGCCTCAATCTCTCCTTGCTTACAGATTAGCCAGAGAATACTAGATCACCTCTCATCTTTGTGACAGGTAAAGATTCACCAGTAAGAGCTGACTGCATCACCACAACAAAGCAGTCCTCACATTTCCATGGATCTAAAGAGCGTAATAATGAAAGCAAGGTGAAGTTATAGAAGGATCTGCCTGATCAACTTTCAAAGGATCTCCCTTGAGCAAATGAGCATCCGCAGGGATGATGTCGCCAAGCTTAATGCTGATGATGTCTCCTGGCACAAGAACAGCAGCATCCTTCTCTTGCCACTGTGCATCTCAGAGCACCTATTGGTAACAACAAGAATTGACTAATGCTTTGTAGTAATCTGAGGACAGTTTTAGCTTGATGTTGTTGTTGTTGGTGGTGTTTTCTGTGTTACAAATCAAACTCAACAAGCATTCAGAACCTACGTTACACTTTGGAGCCAGACGAGCCATGAGGGCGGCGGCAGCATTTCCGGCATTGTTTTCCTTGAGGAAACTGATCGTAGAATTTATGATCAGAAGGCAAATGATCCCCGCAAAGTCTAACCGATCTGGACCCTGACCCTATAACCAAATGATCTTCTACTTGAGTCAAGAAGAGGCAATACGAAATTAAAGAAAAATGAAATGATCTGAGGCAACTCACTCCGCCATTAGCCAGCACAATCGCCATCACTGCTGCAGCTTCCATGACCCAAGACAAGGGGTTTCACATGAAACTAAGGAACTTCAAGAACTTGTTTTCCTGAATTCAAATGAACCACTAACTATGATGATCTTGAAATAACAACAATGAACAAGCTTTCTCGAACTTACAGATTTCTCCTCTAACTTGTTTAGTCCAAAAAGCTGCAGTCTTGCTTCTGCATCTGCTGAAGAAAGTCCAGCTCCGGATGTTCTTAGTTGTTCAAAAACATCCTCCAAGGGCATGCTTTGCTGTAATCGACACTTAAGCAATCCTAAGGGATATCTTTGGCCGTGATGCAATTTAGAAAATGATTACCAGATCGATTGAGTCATGTATAAAGTTTCCGGGATCGAGCAATAGCTTATCAAGCTCATCCATTTCTGAAGTACTGATGTTGGTTTCCTGCTAAATTCTGCAAAAGAACACAACTTTGAAGCACAAGCATAAAAGAACACTGATTTCTCTCTGGGATTTTGAAAGTTAATCCTCTGGAACTTGGGATTTCTGCCGAGGGAAGGTGAAAAGAGAGAGTCCCTAAGCCGGTGGCTGCTGGTGCAGTTGGATTGGGTCGGCAGTTGAACCGAGGGCGGCCCTTCCCGCCACTCCCTCCAACGGCTCTTCAAATGACTTCAGTCAAACCTACCCTTCGGCATGTAAGCAGTATCAGTCGAGCCATGCAATTTCTTCATGCGTTCTTAACGTGAAATATTGATTAGTGATTTGACCTTTTTTTTCTTTAATTCTATAATAATTTTTTTATTGAAGTCGATTGTAAATTCAGGAACGTTGGCGGGAAACAGATGCCACCGGCATGCTCCGCCGGTCGCCAGATTCACCAGCAGCGACCTCCTTCACCAACGCCTGCTTCTCCTTGATCTTCCCCCTTGCCAAAATTTCTCCGCCCTCAATATAAAAAACAAAACCTTTGAATCTTCATGAACCCAGCAACCATTGACCTCCTGATACTCCATCTGCTTGGTGCTTGATTCCCCTGACAATGAAGGGCGCCAAAGCTTTTGAATGATAACAATGTAAAATGTCCAATAATAATAATAATAATAAGCTGCTCTTGGGCAAAGCTTTCAAATGCAATTAAAGTGCAATGCAATGGTCATGACTCCACAGACAGGCCACAGAGTCGAAGCTATCAGCAATAAATTTAACACAGTTTTACTGATACTCGAAAAAACAAAACAAAAAAAAGGGGGGGGGGGGGATCAATAG
>JBBMJZ010402378.1:0-13207 GCA_037833815.1 Zingiber zerumbet
CCCCCTCACATGCGTATTGATCCAATACTTACTACTATCTTTGAAGCTGAAACAAAGCTTGCACTTTGCAAAATAACAAATCTACTTGCCTTGGCTCTCCTAATAATTTATTAACAAACATGAAAGATTCTTTACCAAAATTTCAACATGCCTATTACATTTGGTATCACATTTTTCTACTTCGGTTATTAACTATCGACCTTTTAAGTTTGTGGTCGATACTTGGTTTGAATATGTGTGTTGTATGATACTTGATAAGTTACTATCCCATATATTTCCTGAATCAACAAACCTAGTTGACTTGGTTGAGGTAGCAATACATTGTAACTTCCTAATGTTAATAGAATCAATGTTGATACGGTGCATAGATGGGGGGCCCAATAGTGCCAACAGGTCAGTGGTCAAGGAGGGTGTGACATTCAACAATCGAGAAGACGTGGCAGTCAACAGTCAGGAGGACATGGTAGTCGATGGTCAAAGGGAGGTCGGGTCCCCATGATTTAAGCATAGGTCAGGGTTATGACTAAATCCCGACCTGTAACATACTGCTCAGGATCTGCCATCTCCCACTCAAGGCTAAATCACGACCTGTAGCATACTGCTCAGGATTCGCCATCCCCCACTCGGGGCTAAATCCTGACCTATAACATACTGCTCAGGAACTGCCATCTCCCACTCGGGGCTAAATCCTGACCTATAACATACTGCTCAGGATCCGCCATCTCCCACTCAGGGTTAAATCCCGGCCTGTAACATACTTCTCAGGAGCCATCCTCGATCACATTCGTAGTTGACCCCTGGTCGGGTCTTCACAACACATCCTCTTCATCAAGGATCAACACCTACAGCATGTATGAGCAGTCATCTCGAGCTGCATACGGACAAAGCCTGGGCGAGACGGATATCACTAGATGACAATAGTATCAGAGAATCGTAACCACTTGTCAAAGAATAACTATTATCCGTCAGAGAATATTCCAATGGTCTGCCACTTTCTGAAAAGGGAACCTTCCTTCCATCAATAGGAGGTTGCCAGGTATCTTTTCTCACCCAACAAGTCCGGACACCCGATATTCTCTGACAACGGTCAGACTCCAGAGGTATGCAGTGTCATATAAAAAGGGAGATCTTCTCCCTTGAGCAGGTACGTGAGCACATACATTCGCACTCGTCTTCTACGGTTCTTTTTTCCTTTCGTACACTACTTTTCCGGGGAAAAGGAACCTAACTTGAGCATCGGAGGGCCTGCGCCGGGAACTTTTTCCCTGGTTTCTGGTGTCTAACGCTCCGTGTGCTTGTCTTAGTGTATGCAGTACCAAAGTACTACCTGTTTCGTTACTACAACCCTTGAGCTTCACGTGGGGGGTTCATTTTTCCGAGTCACATACACAAAGTGCCTAAAAGTCGTCTATCCGTCAACACCAGCACCATCTCAGCCGGCCTTCGTCTAAATCAGATTTCAGACAGGATCAGATGTCATTATTGGTCTGTCAAAAGGCCTCTCTTGTGGCAAAAGGTGATTCGCTCGCCCCCAGCGCCCCCGCCAACCCGTCCCTAAGCCAACACAGAGGAGGTAAATCACGGGTGGCTACTAGCCATTAGTGCAAATGGCCAAGACATGGGGGAAGTCATACTCAGTCACGTCGAGTTTCGACCCCAAGACCTCATGTCGCTAGGACGCTCTTGAATTTCGTGAGTTCTTCGGTAGAAAATGAAGTGCTAATTGTCTCATCTATTGATTCCCAGACTCTACCATTTCTCCATAAGCTCCATATCTGTAATCACTTAGTACAATTATGATCGCATCAACAATAAACCTTAAACATTTAAATTCATGATACTTACATAATCTAATAGATTTAGGTGTTTGTGGAAGGAAAAACGTCGGTGTTCCTTTTGCTACTTACGATTTCAAGTACCAATACTTCAAAACTAAAAATATCAGATTGACTGAAAATATTCCGTTCTTGATGTAGTCAGGAGGTATATATCTACTATAACAAAAAAGATGATCAATGAAACATGCAGGGTGATTTCCAATGATCCAATAGAATACTATTTATTATGTTCCGACAACTCTCTTTGTGTTTTCAACTATTTCATCTCCATCAACTATTCTTGTCATGCCAAAATCCGATATTTTTGGATTCATATCTTTATCAAGAAAAACATTACTTACCTTCACATCTCTATGAATGAATCTAAATCTTGATTCGTGATTAAGATAAAGAAAGCCTCGAGCAATATCGACAATGATATTATAGCGTAACATCCAACTCAACCGTCCGCTCTTAGCCTTATCTGAAAACAAAGAAGTAATTCCCTAAGTCAAAGAACACAAAATTCACCAAATACAAGTAGATGATCAATCAATCACTCACCAAACAGAAGCTTGTCTAAGCTTCCATTAGGCAAGAAGTCATAGATCAACATCCTTTGCTTCAGTGCAGCCACCAACAAGCCGAACGAGATTTCGATGCTGCAGCTTGGCAATCAACTGCACCTCGTTTTTGAACTCATTCAAACCCTGCGCGGATGCTTTGGAAAGTCTCTTTACAGCAATCTCCTGTCCCTCCTCCAATCTACCCGGCAATGAATCAGCAGTGTCTTGCTGTAAGCAAGACTTGCCCTGCTATTCACGCACACCAAGCCCTGCACTGTCACACGCACCTTGTAAACAGGACCGAATTCTCCCTCGCCGATCTTGTTGCCAATGGAGAAATTGTTGGTGGCATTGACAACGGCGCCTAAGTCAAATAAGGGGAGGTTCAAATCTTCTTCTCCAGCTGCATTAATCACGCACCTCTCTGCGTGCCGAGAAGAAGACAGTTTCAACAGATGGATTAGCCTGAGAATTAGAAGGTGAAAGGAAGGATTGATGATATACTTTTGCTCTTCCATTTCCATTTGCAAAAAGCAGCGATGGATAGAAGAAACGACGCCGCCAAAGTAACTGCTACGATCAACCCTACACGCCGCCGGCGAGGAGTGCTTGATTCAGAGTAGGCTACAAAACAGAGATAGGATTATGTTGATATGGATGAAAGTCGTGAAGGTGCAGTTGACTAATTTGTTCACCTTCGATAAGATCTGCGGCGGCGAGCCTGACGAAGAGATCCTGCCCGGCGTCCCTGCCGAAGAAGAACTTGGTGTCCGTGAGTTGCGTGGTCCAGCGAATGCAGCCGCTCCCGATGACGTTGGCGCTCGCGTAGGCCGTGCAGTTGCAGTCGCTCAGGCACAGACTGCCGCATTCCTCCAAGGTCAAACTCGTGTTCATGACCGCGGTCGACATGTCCTGCAGCTTTACGCTGCTCTGGGTGAAGAATCCGTCGGTCGTGTTGCGGCAGTCCAAGTCGGTCTTCCTCAGGCATCCATCGGACCAGCTCCTGATCATGTCCCAGTTGGTGAGGTTCTTGGGCGGGAACCCCTGCAGGCATACGCACATCGGCGACGAGTTGGGGGAGCAGATCGCGTTGGGGCCGCAACGGTGTCGCAGGGATCCATGGGAGCGTATGCTCGAACGCTCCACTGGTGGTTGTCCTCCGCCCACACCAGAAGCTGAACCTGGCCGGAGGAGTTCAAGGTGACTCTGGAGAGGAAGGAGATGTCGCGGACGGTGTAGGAGTAGACGAATTGTTGGGGGATCGCCGGCTTATAGTGGTACTCCACCAGATTCTCTTGCCCCATCTGCGGAACGCCGCTGAGGTAGAGCCCGGTCCACGGCCCCGACCGCCACAGCGGCTGCTTGCCGCGCCACAAGAACTCCTCCGGCATGCCTTCCATGTCGACTCCCAGAACGTAGTCCCCCGGCGCCGGGTCGCTGAGGCTCGTCCACGCCGTGAGGTTGAGATTGAACCCGCCGGTGGTTCTCCGACCGAACCGCATCCCTGGGAGTATCGTGTCCGTGGGCACGTCGTAGCTCTGCCACGCCGGATAGCCGTTCCCGGATGCCTCCCTGACGATGAAGTTACCATCGTCGCGGATCTGGGCCAACGGGTTGTTCACGGCGACGGAGCTGGCGCCGGAGGACCAGAATTCCGTCCCCGAGCTGTCGTCGGTGAGAAGCAGCATTCCGCTAGTCGTCAATGAGAGGCGGTCGGAGCGTCCGGTGAGCGGTCGCCGGCGGTTGGCCATCCAAACGTAAGATGGAACTGAGATGTTGTGGAACCACATTCCAAGGTAGCGGTAGGAAGAGCCGATCGGGGAAAAGAAGCCCAACTCGAATCGATTGCCGGAGGACCGCAAGGTTGTTCCGTCGGCGTCGAGGAGAGATCGTTGAAGGGTTAACGTGTCGACGGCGAAGGAAACCGAAGTTAGTTAAGAGAACAAGTGTAAAATTAACGAGGAAGAAGAAGAAGGGAAGGTCTCTCATCATCATCATCAAAATTTTACAAAATTTTGGACAAATCTATGGTAGCAGGTGCTGTAACAGCATAACTTTGGACTCGATGATATAATCTAACATAGATAAGAATGCATAGTCAAAGCCAATGCGAGAGGCAAGAACAGGTTAGGAGATTTCCTTCGGAACAACTAGTTAAATCATTAAACCTAATTTATTAAAATAATAATAATTCTCCCAAACTCACTCAACTCCAATGGTTGTTTCAATCATATTTACATCATCTCAATAAAGAATAATTAAGGAATAATTAGGACAATACAATTACTTCTAACAATAATGCTAGTAATATATTGTTCTTAATAGTTTAAAATATTTACATCGTCACTTAATTTTTATTTGCAGAGAAAGGTAAAAAAAACCTAACTGGTTGACTTTATTATATCTATCAATTGCTTTTAAATGTAGACTACAAAGACTTAATCAAGAGTCAATCATTTGGTATGAGATTGCTTTCAAGCACCAGATAGACTCGTACACAATTTCAACCAAGAATCTGAAACTTCACCTCAGTACAAATTGTCTTTCTGCATCGTTTAATGTTGATCCTAAAAGAAAGTACTCAATCTGCAAGGATTTAGAAACGATCATAAACAAAAAATTTAGTAGAAAGGCTTCCTTAATCATCTTTCGTTTAGAATCAGTAATTCAAATAATGTTTGTCAGAGCAATGCATCATGCTACTATATGATTGCCCAAGAAATAGAACGCTGGCTGCGAGAATGGTCAACCGGTTCCATACTGTTTCGAAGCTCGGATAAAAACAATAAATCAGTAGCCGTTGATCTGCCTATGAGTCGTTCCTGAGTAAAGCTCCTTGGCGCCAGTAAGGCGGGAAAAGGGTAGTTGACTCTGACCAGGAATCTTATTCTCCAGCCTAGCATCGGAAACAGATCTTGAGAATGATTGAGCAAGCTCCAATGCAGAGGCACCTTTTCCAAACCGAGGTCCAGGAACTTCAGATTTTTGATTCTCTATGACGGGCTTGCGCCAATTGTCAGTATCCGCCCGAGGTTGTTCAAGTGGTTTGTCACTCTCTCTAGAGTTATTTCTGTTATTGTTTCTCCACAAAGCACTTTGCATATCTACTCTCTCATTATCCGGGCGATAGTCTTTGCTCTCCGGATCCTTCGCAGTCCTTTGCCCAACGGACAGCCTCTCAGCTCTTTCTCCAAGTTGGGTTGATGAATTTGGCTCTGTCTTGTGCTCGATCTTCAGAAGATCATTCCTAGTCCTTGCAAAAAACGTAAAACAAACGATATGAGCTATAAATTAGCTTTGAAAGGCACCTAACAAACCCCATAGTTAATTCACAATTAGAAAATAAGATAGGAAGGAGGTACGCACATATTACAAACCACCAACACAATTTATAGGCACTATTGAGAAGAGCAGAATATCAAATAGAATAAATGGGCAAACCTACTCAACATGGAACACTTAATGCAGTAGACATGTACTCAAGGAACCTAAATGTACAATCATGTGAGCTGTGAATCTAGAAAATAGTCATAATTTTTTTATCACACTGAACAACTCTACAAGAACAGTTAGATCAAAGTTACAAGAGTCGTGACTTAAAATATTAATATACAGGCAAAAGGTTGGGAAAAATCAACAAAATTGCATTATACATTAGTACAACTGTATTTTTATTGGCTCATAATGTTTTTAAGACCCATTACAAAGCAAGTCCTTTGAAGCATAGACTAAAGAATGAAAATATGGCAATGAAACACCTCTTCTGCTTATATAAACTAACAGTCATTTATCTTTCAATGAATTTAGTCAAAGAAACAAGCAACAAGATGAAAGTTCATGATACAGACAGTGACTACCTGTTGGATGATCTAATCATGTCAAGCTCATTAGCTGCAATATCTATGCCACGCTCCTTCAAAACCTGTAAAATTATGATTAATTGCTATATAACTAAAAGAAAGATTCAGAAGGCACCAGAAAACCTATCCTGCATTGGGACCCAAGAAGAATTCTGCATATATAGATAAACAAAGAAACTTACCAGTTCCCGTGGTCGAGCTCCGCCAAAAACACTTTTCCTACAATAAAGCAAGGTAGTTCAGTTTATAAGAAATCAGTTACATTGTCACTGATTCAAGGAAGATCTTTAAGTGTGATAATCAATGCGCTTGTGCAATATGAGAAAAGCAAAAGACACCCTTATGAATTTATAGCTAGCCAATAATTCGGTCCAGCATCAAATATCATCAGTGGATCAAAAATGTCAAAAAATATGACGCATATTTATGCCTTTACTGTAAACTAGAAAGCATATCCATGAGTGAAACCTAGGAAAGAAGCTCCCCCTTCAAAAGCTCCATTTCCCAACCTCGCTACAAAACATTGTGCATCAAATCAATGGGATGGCCCAAGATGCACAGGATTAGACAAAGTTACCCATAACACCGATCTCCAATTGTTGAAATGTGGGCATTAGCATTAGTAGTCTCGAACTAATACACTGCTTACCTCAGAGAATGGACAAAATGGGATTAGTGAGTGTAGTCACCTTTGTACTTAGAGCGTGAAACCTTTTGTGTGCTTGTGTGATGGTGACTTGGTGCCTAATGTTCATATGGTTCTTGAAATAGTTGAAATAAAAGAGGAGAGGTCATTACAGAACCCTTTTCTATATGTTTATTAACTCTTAACTATTTATATAGAAATCAACACCACGTATGTAGGTCTCAATCCCAGATGAAAAAAATAAAATTAAGTCAACAAGTTTGTGAATAAATCTCAACAGTATTTTTTGTAAACCAGGTCATCATTTGTGAATCTGGATTTTAAGTAGAGAAATGGCCTTAGAATTCAATGATAGATAAATCCATGTAATCAATGACAAAAATTGAGACTCATCTTTTTGATCTAGAAACCAAATCATTGCATCATATTCAATCCCCTCAAAATGTTTACATCTTTTTCAACATATCAAAAAAGCAATCAGTTGGCATGATCTAAAAAATGAAGAGCCAAGATAAATCAGTAAGAGCGAAATCAATCGATGGCTGAAAAATCATTTTGGATATACAATTTTGTGCTTTGGCCAACATGACAATTTATCAGGTTGGTTTACACAAAATTCAAAAAGAAAAGAGAAGACAACTAAAGCAGCTGAGAGAAATGTAAAGTTATCAGCTATCTGCAAAACAGCTACAGAACTCAAATATAAAGAACCTAAAAAATACAAACAAATAGCTAGACTCCTTTTAAAAAAAACTAATTTGTATCATGAACTTTACATGTTCTACAAATCTATAGTAAACTTTCAAACTTAACAAATCCATCCCAGCGTTAACTCCCAATCAAGTTGTCGATAAGTAATGATGTAGCAACAGGCCTAATCAGCAATTTTGCTGACTCAGATTTCACATCACTCATAATTAAATCCAATCAATCAAAAAAAAAATCAAAGTAATATCAACACCTGCCTTTTCGCTGCTGTCTCACCTCCCATTTTGCAAGGTGGCTGATACGACAAGAAAGGTGGGACCTCCAAAATTGGGTTCGACGTCAAGAAAGTCAGCTGATGTAGCGGTCAAAGTCAAAAAGAGGTCACCTCTCAGGTCATATCGATGTCATTCCGAAATGAGCCCAGTGTCACCGCCGAGTGCTCTGGCCGATCGAACCAAAGGGCCAATCGGACATGCTAGGCACATTGCTCGATTGGACCGAACTCTATATTCAAGTATAGCGGCCAAGTGCAAGATGAACCCCGACATAAAGTCCCACTGGACATATATTGTCTAAGGAAATGCTGCTAGTCGGCCCAAAGCCAGTCGGTCCAAAGCCAGTTGGACCCACGGGTCTTAGCTCCCCACTACACAGAGGCAGGCCCCAGTCTATAGCCGATCAGCCCCAGAGCCGATCGGACTTACGGGGCCCAACTCTCCACTTCTCCATAGGCAAGGCTCTCAACTGACTATAAAATGTGAGACAAATGAGTTTAGCATAGAAGAGATTCTGACCTCTCCCTGTCAGCACCTCCTTCTGACTGCTCAATAGTTTGTGACCGAGGCTTTAGATTCAGTTTGGGGCGTTCAATTGCTTGCTCCCCTTCATCTGCTCCAGCTGACTCTGGTTTTGGCAAATTTAAATTTCCATGCACTTCATGGGCATCGTTCATGGATACCTGATATGGCTACACAAGTGCCAAATAACAACCACACGTTGCAAACAATTTACCAACACAAGAAGATTGTAGAACAAAGGATACCACCTATACCTGCTTGTCATCAAAATCCCTAATTTGAATATCTTGCGACTCAAGTGGCTTTCTTCTTGGGAGAAGCTTAAGCTTTGGGCGCTCAAACACGTCTGTCGCACCTTGCTTGTGTACTTTTGACCCACTGAACGCGCCATCACAGGAAGTTGGCCGAACACCTTCAAACAAGTAACCAATAGTTTGTTTCTCGTTCACCTCAGGGTACATTGGAGATCTTGCCCGATGCTGATCTTGTACCCTAACCGGATAAGAGACTGGTAAAGCCCTCTCCTTGACGTCTGCATAGACCACCGGCAACGAAACTGATTTTGGATTCTCCCTTTCTAGATCCCGATAGATGCCGTCTACAATTCCAACTGTCTCAACAAACTGCCTTTCCATGTCTTCCCTTTCATGGGGTCTGACAGTCTCCGCCTCTGGATGCCTTAAGTTCCATCTGCCCGATGACACCTTCTCAACTGCGCTCGCCTGTGCGAGCCTCGATGCCGAACATACAGGCTGGGTCGGCAAAGGCGGCGGCGGCTCACTTCCGACTTCCTTCCTCGGACCCCAAGCAGGGCCGCCGTTGTTGGAGGGACGAGGAGAGGGGGAAACATGTCCAGGGTTAGGCACAGGAGCGATGACAGGTGAGGGAACTATCGGACTCGAGATGGGTCGCTTGGGCTCGGATCTGGGAGGGGCAAAGGGCCGGAGAACATCGTCAGGGGCAGCGGCGCGGCGGGGGACGGAGGAAACGTTGAAGGGCTCGCGCTCATCCTCATCAAAATGCCTGCCGATGTGGGGCGGATGCGAGAGGAACTCAGCGGGTCGTTCCTCGCGGGCGCGAGCAGCGGCTGAAGCCGCACCTGCGGATCCGGGACGGGGGCGGAGAAAGTGGTGGTTTTGAAGGTCGGACCTGCCGGAGCCGGGTGGTACACCAATGCCCCAAGCGCCAGGTCGATCGGTCGGCCTAGCGGAGCTGCACGAAAGAAGGAAGAGGGGGGATAAACCTCATCTTTTTTCCCTTTTGAATCGATCGGAAACTCAAAGAGAAGAGGCAATAGAATCAAGGAAAAGAAGTTGTACGCGTTGTTGATGCCGCTGCCAGGTGCTGAGGGGAGGACGAGTTGGGAAGGGATGGAGCCGCCATGAAAGTCCTTAAGCGTCATGGTCAAGGAAGCCTTCTTCTTCGACATCTTTTCTTCCTCTCTTTCTCTTCTCCGACACCTTTGGATTCTCCGCGATCTTGAGAAATGAAACAAGATGAACGCGAAGCGAAAGAAGGGAGATCTCGATTCCCGATGGTGATGGAAGTGGACTGAACATATGGGCTTTTAATTGGGCTGGTCAGTCATAAACTTCTCCTTTGTTACCTTTATTTTTCATTCAAAATACTCTTATTAATGTTATTATAACAATTTTAATTACAATAAAAATATTTTTCAGATAAAAAAATAAAATAAAATAGCCTTTTAATGATAATACAAATAAGAGCAACTTATTTAATTTTTTTGAAATATATATATATATAATTATCTAATTTCTTTTATGTCATTCCAGTTGATAGGGTGAGGAAATGAGCGTTAGAGGAAGCAAATGATTTATAACTTCACTTTTCAAAATTGATCAATATTGTAATCCATCATTATTACTTTATCAGGTTAAAATGAAAAAAAAATGAATCAAATTACTAGTTAATTCTTTGTGAGAAAGACTTAAACAGGATAAACACACGCAGAAAATTAAAAAGATAATTATTAAAATAATACTCTATACGTGATTTAATAGTTAAAATGTCCTATTGTATTACATTTTGGAACAAATTTGACTAAATCAATCCTTGTATCCTCTAATACTATTGTAACTCATGAACCCTAGGGGTCCTATAACCTTAATATTCTAGGTATGGTTTATATATAAGGATCTAAATTTAGTCTCTATTTTCTTCTTTGATTCTTTACTTTTTATCAATCTCCAACGTCTAAAAGTAACTGAAGTGTTGAACAAACTTTGTCAGATAATTCTGACATCGTCTAACTTGTATTGTATTATTTTCATACAGAGTTCCTACTCCAACATCCAACAAATTTAATTTCTTACACATCACTAGATATAATAATAGCTATTTAGAGCTTTTGGTGACAACCTTACGCATTAATTAATTAGTTTGCCATTGTATTTAATTTGAATGGATTTTCTATATTTAAATAAGCTCCATTTTTTTTTTTTTTTTGGTGTTGGTACTATCATTTGTTTAGTTTTGCAGGTGAGTCTCCTTCAAAGGACCTTAGCTGGAACTCATCTTATTTTGTTTCTTTTTCTTTTGTTTGTATAAGAGTCAAAAGTATTTGCTCTTCGAGCAAAACTATAGATGATCATCGGCCTATCTATCCTTCCCCAAGGCACTACGGTAGGATTTGTGTGTGTCAATAAAACTATTAGGGTGAAATTCAACTCGTCACTTCTGTTTTTACTACTTTTGTTATGTTCGTTCTATTAAAATTAGTCACAGCCACTACTAGAAAAGTTGTTTTTAACAACGAATATTAATAACGATATCAAATACCATCGTTATTGGTGGTTCAACAACGACGAGATTTAGTACTCGTTGTTGATGTGTATACATTAATGACGGTATTTATTCATGTCGTTGATGTTTTATTTATTATTTTAAACGTTAATGTCATGTCTTTTAACGATAAGATTTTATCCTGTCATTATTGCAAGATCTTTTACGATAGGATTTCCTACCGGCGTTATTGCAACATTCTAACTAGCTAAGAAAAAATTAGCACGGTGGATAATATTGGTTCCATTGATTTGTACTCAAATATCAGAAGCGACATAAATATACCAAATATAGAAAATATTTTATATTACTAAAAATAGCAAAAAAAAACATATTCAAGAGGTTTTGAAAAGGAAGACTTATATCTCATGATCACCAAATATGTTAACTCAAATTAAATAAAATTAAAGATCTCAAACTATCTTTTAATACAACAGTTGAGCTCAAGAGATCAGTAGGTATGGCGGGTAGCAGGGGCGTGCAAGTCTGGCAGGTAGCAGGGGCGCGTAGGTCCGGCGGGTAGCAGGAGCATGCGCGACTCTTCATCTTCCTCGTGTTTTGCCGTTGGCGTCGAGCTCGAGAGATCAGTAGGTCTAACAGGCAGTAGGAAAATCACTATTCCTATAGTGACTTTGCTCACCTTCCTTGTAGTTTTGTGTCCCCTTCCACCTCTAGGGTTTTGAGCACGCAATGACGACTCCTCACTGCAATTCCATCATCACAGAGAAAATCAAGAGGTCGGCAATCTGGCGACAATCTCCAAGCTCTTATTTCAGGTGAGATATTTTGCTTTCTTCCTTTCTATTTTCTCTTCATTTTCTATGTCAGAGAACCTTAGAATCTAATTACTTATATTTTCTCTTCATTTTCTATGGCAGGGATCCTTAGAATCTAATTACTTGTATCAAATTCTTATTTAAATGAAGTCATATTTGAATCAACTCTTATATAGATGATCAACCCTTATTTTTATCTGCATCATCTAACTTATCATTATCCTTATCCACATCCACATCATAAAGTTGAACCTGATCAACTTCAATGTTAACATTTCTGACAACTCAGTAATCTGGAACCGAACTCAGTCGGTCTACTGAACCGCTAGTTCGGTCTACTAAATCAGTTTGGGTCTGATTTGACTTGAGTCAAGTCTAGTTCACCCATTTGTATTTGTCTGCTCTCTAATTTGCTTCTAGCTCCAAGTTCTTACAAAGCAATCATACAACAACAAACAAGCAACCTAAGCCTTAATCATGTAAGTCTACATGACCTACTAGGTTTGCCTTTTGCTTGAAGGTCTCTCCTCCACGTCTACCACTTAAGGGTTAATCCCTTTAGATCAAGCCACATTCCTGTAAGTTTATCTAACCTACTAGGTTTTATGCTTAGACTGCATCTAAGACTTTATCACCTAAGGCTTACTCCTTAGGATCTCACCATCCAGGGGTTCACTCCCCTAGTATTTTTCTTTACCAAGCATCTAATCACCTTTGACCTGCTTAGATTTACCCTTGCCAGACATCTAGTCCTGCAAACCTGCCTAAACTTTGCATTGCCTAACATCTAGTTAGGATTTGTCCTTACCAGATATCTGATCCTACAAATCTGCCTAGAGTTTACCTTCCCTAACCTCTAGTTAGAACTTATCCTTGCTAGACATCTGTCCTACAAACCTGCCTAGACTTTGCTTTGTGTAACCTTCAATTAGGACTTACCTTTGTCAAACATTCAATCCTATAAACCTGTCTGGACTTTGTCTTGCCTAACCTCCAGTTAGGACTTGCCCCAAGTCCTGTTTGGAATAATCCTTGGTCAAACTAACAGACTTAGGTACATTATCAAACATTAAAATCTTAGAGGTTGATTGTACCAACAACTACTTGTTGGTTGCTACTCGGAAAATCTAATGGTTCCACTGTACAAAAATTTTGTATAAGGTATGAACCTTTCCTAGCTACCATGTGTTCTTTTAAATTAAACTTGGATCGCCTGCGGAACTTAACACGTTTGA
>JBBMJZ010402387.1:0-13207 GCA_037833815.1 Zingiber zerumbet
ACATTCAGAAGAACTACAATATTCTTGCAATCTTCTCGACTTTCTCTGCCAAAGTATCTTGTTTTCGTTTCTTGGACAGGACATTGTGTCCATCTGCGAACTGAGCAGCCGCCTTTGCTCTTAGATCTTCCATCGTCTCTTTATCTTTTGCTCGTTCGAGGACCTGCATGAGGTAATGTAAGGTCAGCTTCTTAGCTTATCGACAAGTTGATCAGTGTATAAACTGGACTTTCTGTGCAAGAAGGGTACCAGGTGGCGGCCGTAGAGATGTGTGCTCGATAGATTCTCCATTGCATTTTGGGCCTCTTGCTTCGTGATGTACTCGACAAATGCGTAACCCTTGTGGTGGCCACCAAACTTCACTGGCAACCTCAAGCTCTTGATCTGAAATCACAAAAGGGAATCAAAGAGGTTCATGCTATTGAAGATTAAAAGATATGCCGTGCTATGAACCTATCTAATTCTCAGTATTAACGAGTTGAAAGATCATTTATAGGTGTAATTTTCAATCAATGAATCAAATCACATTCTATGAATTGGGAGACTGCGAATATGATCTAATGCAGAGCTCCACCACTGATGGTGGGATGCCTTTAGATTTATGTTGCTTGGTTTTGAAAATTAAGACATGAATTAAAATGCACTTCGATGGCAGGTCATGCCTAGCTACATAAGTGACAGGTTTAAGAAAATTTTCCATAAATGTAATAGTCACTTTCAGCATTTTGTGACCTCTGGCTATATAACAAACTAATTTCCAACTTTTTGAGGCTGCGCAAAGCTGAAATCGTTCGAAAGTAAGACAATGGCTTAGATACATATGCTTACCTGACCAAATGGACTGAAAAGCTGCTTTAAATCCTTCTCTGTTGCCTCGAATGCAACATTTTTCACCATTAGTGTCGTTGAGCTCTTATTTTTCTCATTGTTTTTGGGAGCCTCACTGGCTTTTTTTGAATGACAAAGTTGTAAGATAAGAGCATGGCCATCCAGGACAGTTCCCTGCATGTTTAAGTACAAGCTTGTAATTCACAGTTAAGATTTAACTGTAAACCCAGAGACAAATATAGGGAAAGCTTCCGTCGGAAAAAGAGTTCATGAGAAAAATATTTGTTCTTGTTAGTGCTTTGAAAGCTGTGGGACACTTTTACCTGTAGATCCTTGCATACATCGGTAGCAGTTTCCACGGAATCAAATTCGATGAACCCGAAACCCATAGAGACATTCTTACCACCCTTAACATGCTTCTTCACCTGATAGAAGGGCAATAGAATGTTTTTCTCAGAAAAAGTAACATAAGTAAGCAAAAGCTCACAAGATAATCGCTGGACTCTACCGTTACGCTTTGAAGTGTCCCATTCTTCATTTTGTCACTAAAATGGTTCCTTAGTGACTCGTCGGTAGTCTTGAAATTCAGGTTCTTGACAAATACTGACCGTGACTGAAAACCAAACCAAACCGAACCATGAAAATAAGCCCAAAGAGAGGCTTGAATTCCTCATGAAGTTGTAATGTTTGCTAGAATACAGATTGCAAAAAGAAAATGAAAAAAAAAAACATACATAAAAAACTTAATTGGACAAATTAAATTCCTCATGAAATTCTAATGTTTGATAGAATATAGATAGCAAATAAGAAAAAGTTTACATAGAAGAGTAGCTGTGTCTCGAATTCTGGTAAATGCAAATTCATGTCTATAGTCATGTCACCAAGAATGTCTAATATTAAAGTATATCAAGGTACTACCTTCTGCAACAAATATCATTTCCATGGAACACTCTCTTTTTTCATTCTATTGTTTATCTTTTGGGTACCGACATTATTGGATTTATCTCTTCTGAATCAAATAATTTCAATTTCAATTTTATCGATTTTAGCATATGGCCTTCTGGCATAGCCCTCTTATTTTCTTTGCATAAAAGCAGAGTTACAGAAGTTTATTCAAGCACTCGCTTAAGTGCCTGCAGATAAGGATGCAGCCCATCGACTTCAGTAAAGTGCTTGCACTTGGAAGGTAATGTGCTATGAAACCAAAATACTAATGACAGCATACGGTCCACAACATCTATTATAACTTTATGAGGTACACATGCCCACATGTGAGTCCCTAGCGATATTAATTAAGTGCGTGTAGCTTTGCAATGGATCGTCAATCATTTACAAGCTAAACCAAGCAACAGTTGCAGAAATCCTATAACTTCTGTATGGCTAATCTATAACTTCAGGCATTCGAAGTCAAAACATCAAAACTCATCATTGTATGGCCAATCTATGAATATTGGCAGCTTTTCTTCAATGATTGAAGGCATGAAGACAACAAAACTCATTGTTGATTTGCTCCTCTATCGTGATGAGATGTGCATTTATTTTGGAGCACAAACAATGAATTAGGAAAGTTGAGCTGGTGAAATAACTGAATAAATTGTTTAACATTTGTCTACAGTTTATAGCCTTTGAATAAAGAAAAAGATATGCATTCCCCATATGTAATATGAAACTATCACTAAGAGCCACCTGATTGCCTACACATTATTAACGTGCAAAATTGTGAAAGAATTACTAAAACCTTGAATGAGACCTGAGTGAAATATGAATCCACATATGTGGTACGATACCTGCATGTTAGTAAGATGCGAAATTTTGAAAGAAACTACTGGATGAACTGAAATGACAACGTATGAGTTTTGACGAAAACAATAATTGTAAGTGATCAATAATATGTGATATGTACAAATACGAAAATTATTTTAAATTCTAAGCACATTCAAGTAATTTTCACCTTAGCAGGGCAATGATTTTAGCCTTAGTAGAACAAAGAAACAAAAATAAATTGCATACGCATTTGTATAAACAAGAAGGGGAATGAGGATGCCACACCTCAACCTTGTCAGGATCAATTTCTTCTTCCGCTATTCCTTCCACAGCTTGCCGAATTAAAACTTTGTTAAGTTTTTCTTCACCCACTACATTGTTTTGTTCTTCATTGTTCAACTTTGGGCTAGGAGATAAAATGTCTGTAGGAGCCCATTCCAAGTATAGCGGTACATCCCTAAAAGTTAAAGCATTTTTTAAAAGAATAACTAGATAGAAGAGATGACAACTGTATCCGTGTTTATAAAGAGCACAAGAAACCTTGAGAAACAAACACATAAATATTGGCAATATTTACATGTAATGATCATGAAAATTCACATGCACATGTAGATTCCCAAATATATTTCCTCTTTCTAAAAATAGTCAAAATGAACACTTAATGATTAGGTTCAAAAAGAAAGGCAAAGGAAATTAGTTAGAATTAGTGAAGCTCAGTGCTTTCGATGTCAATCTTTACAAACCTAATATTGTAATGAAATAGATTGAATTGAAGAAAAAGAATAAAGAAACACCTAGGAGAGGTCATGTGACAAATTGTACTAACTAGTTTATTATGGTTCTTATTTAAGGAATGAAAAGATTTAGTAGATCTAGTAGTTAAGAATATAGCATGTTATTCTATTGGAATCAGCATTGAAATTTGTAACTGTGCAATTACTGGTGGTTACATAAAGCAATCAAAATGTGATGCTGTCACCAAAGGGAAGATGCAATGAAAATGCTTGGACAATAATGCCACCCAAAATGTTGTTACCAGAACTTACTTGTATCGTTTATAAGCCAAACCCTTAAAAGCAGCACGAGCTTCTCCAGCTTCAAGAAAAACTACCTGAGAAAATTCAATGGAACACATGAGGTGCAAATGGCGCTTCAACTAGGTTGTCAATATTATCTTGAATGAAGAACAATTACGTCAATAAGCTTTAATGCAGACAATTGGGAGATTAGATGGCTATGTAAACAGTATTTTAAATGAAATCTCCAAGCTAATTTCATGCAATCAAAATCCATTTTTAAAAACAAAATACTAGAGAGAAGAAAGAAATAATCATGAACAGATACAGATGCAATATATGATGATTGAAGAGTGATTGACATACCAAGGCCAAGACTCTTGTAGGTGGGAGAACAACTTTGTTCAGATTCCCATATTTTCCAAACATGCCAACAAGATCTCCTTCATTAGAAGTGTAGGGCAAATTCTTAACCAATATCACGTGATTGCTTCTTTTGGGATTTTCAGCCTTCTTAGAAGCAAATTCTTCTAATGCTTTAATGTTAACTCCAGCATTGGACAGAGCCTTTTTTGTTTCTGCTATCACATGTGTTTCTGCTAGAGCTACGCGTACAGCAAGATCATTTGCTTCATTGTCAAGGAGATCACTTTTCCTGATACCATGCTTCCTTGCAATGTGTTCTACTACCTATGTAATACAACATACATTTCTTAGCTGAATTTCAGTATTAAATCAATCACATATGAACCATAGCAACCATTGAAAAAATTGTGAACTACAGTTGTTATCCTTCATTAAATTCCTTTGTCTTTTACAGCTTAAATAGATATACAAAGGGATTAAAAGATGGTATTTAAATGGATTGATTAGGAAATGATACCCCATAAGAAGAGCCTTATGGGCTTGTTATGACAGGTAGGTATAACTATATTGCTAAATATGAATTGTAGACTAATCTGGTGTGCACGAATACTAGTTACACCAGAGTATTGTTTCAGCAAAAATCTCTAACCTTGAGGGTTGTAAGGTGATAACTCATCCCATATATATGAAAAGATAGAAAGCAATAAAAGAAACTCGTAGTCTCAGTTAGTCTCAGCAGAAGAAAATAACATTATCAAACCTTACACTACTGAGGTAATCCACATAAGAAAATTGTTTCATCTTATAGTTTTAGAAGATCATACCGTATCTTGACGCATGAACAAAGCATTCCATGCTCGTGTATCACCACTAGCTTCAGATGCCTTCCTCTGTTCTTGGCGTAGCTGCTTCAAGTTCTTTTTAGAAGTTGCATGTTCAGACCTTTAAGAATGATGAATCAAAAAGAATAAGCATACTAGCTTAGACTGTAAGAACAAGCATACTGGCAGCTCCCTATTTCAGAAAATTGTGGTAAGGGAAAAGAAACCACTGCAATATGCTTACTCAATCTTTTCACTAGTTGGATTTTTCCCTTTAGCAGGCATAATATGCAACAATCTGCCTTGGAATATTGAGTTGTCCAATTCTTCCAGTGCCCTACATTTAAGAATTTAACTAAATCAATGTTGCACACAATTTTAAAAACTAGCATTAATCAAGATTCAAGTAGCCAACCAGCAATAATCTAGTCCATGCATGAAAGTCACATAACCAAAACCACAAAAATGAACTAGTAATGGTAAATATATTCTTGCTTTTTTAAAAAAAAAAAATTGAAGAAATTGGATATGAATCCAAAAGTTTGAGAAGACAATTAGCATTGCATGGATAATAAGTAATAATAATAGGCGATACTTAATTGAACAAGCACACATACTACAAAGCATTTGATTTGTCAACCAAGTTCTGAGACGTTGGATTCAATACTGATCTACATTGTCATTTGTCATGTGAAGTGTAACCTAAAATTAAAGCACAACAAACCTCACTTAAATCAGCATCAGTGTTATTTTTATTCATCAACATCAGCATGAAATGACTACATGGTCCAATAAGAGAAACTCAGAACCACATTTGAAGCTGAAAGCATAAATTAGTAATGTCTTTAACTAGAGAAAGTAGCACAATCAATTGCATACATAGCATCCCTTCTCAATGAAGAACATTTTGATATTCAAATCCAGGAAATTTCACTTGCTTAAGAAAGTTCACATTCACTAAAATTAAATAAAATAAAAGAATTAATTCACAAAAATCTTTCAAAATTCTTTTTTCTTAAGGACCAATTTACTTTCACGAACACATTCATTTCTTCTGAATAGTACAATCACAAGTTTTGCAGTAGGTTAACAGTAGGCAAACATTCATGAATTTAAACATAAATAATAACACTGACTGAAATAATTACCTTATTGCAGATTCTGGAAGTGCATAAAGGACATAACCTATTCCTTTAGATCTTTTTGTATCCTTGTCAACAACAAGATGAACCTCTGACAGTTCACCAAATTGGCTAAAAAGCTCTGCCAGATCATCTTCGCTGGATACAAAAAAAATGATAATCATATAGAGGGGAAAAAATGGGTATTGAAGTTATAATATGACGTTCTACTGATATAATTATGTTCAAAGAAATTCATCATACGTTGCTGTATATGGAAGATTGCGGATAAACAATCGGCCAGTTTCTAATTCCTGCTTATACTCATCATTAAATGATGAATTAGGGATCTCATTGTCATTGTTCTCCTCAATGAAAGTTTTTGAAGGTTCCACTTGCATTAGGGCTTGATCAATACCAGACATATCAATCGTCTCATCATTTACATCAGGCTTACTAGGCTCACCATCAGATGCTTCTCCTTCTGTTTCTAAATCTTCTGAATCCAACCAATTTGCCTTGACCCTACTCTTAAAATATTCCATATCTGTTGTGTCATCATCTTCATTTAATTGCTCCCTGTCTACTGTTTCAGAAGACTCTCTTTCTCCACGGCTTAATGAAATCCCTTTTTCTTGGTCAACATTTCCATCTTTCACAATTGCATCAGAAGGAGCTAAAGTATCATTATCCCACATCTTCTGTTTTGATCGTGGCTGCATGATTTGAAGAAACTCTCTAAATTTAGGATCTTCATATTCACTGGGCTTGGCATTTTTTTGCTTAAGAGAAGAGTCATCAGAAGTTGAGCTGGAAACCCTCATAACTTCACTCTTCTTATTTGAATCATTTGGACTATGTGTGCTGACTTTCTTTGCAGAGTAATGACTCCATGGACGAGGAATATTTGGATCACCAACTCGATGAGCAACCTACAAGAAAGCTATTCAACGTTATATCAATGCTTTCATTATGCATGAAAACAAAAAAGAGAAATATCATGAGTCTACAACACCCATACAACTTAGTTATCAAGTGTCTGGTCCTTGACTAGTAGTGGAATTACTAGGACAAACAAATACTAGCGGAACAAGTTGTCTTAGATTGCCAGCACTATGGAACAACTCCATAACTTGATATTGAATTTATCAAACTAAATTTACTATCTTAATTTGGTTGGCAGTGTAAATTCACCTTTTTATTTTTGAGGTTTTCAGCCATTGGTCCAGGCAAAAGGCAAATGAAACTTAAAAAGATACTAGTAATGATGGCTCCTTTATCACAGAAATAAAGCAAATATCTGAAAAGGATATGAAATGCAATTTTATCAAATGATTTTGAATAATATCAGTCTATCAGATCTGTGTGGGGAAAACAATTGGTTTAGCATGCCAAGGACAGTCCCAAAACTAGTGATAACATTACAATTCAACAAACTGAATCTCCAGCATCTAGATTGTGTTAGTACCTGATAATTGTGTCAAAAATTCATCTAGTAGTAAACGAGATATATCTAAAAGTAGAAAGCTTTCAAACAAGAAATCTTAAAGTGTATAAATCAGCTTGCATTCAAACAAAGAAGTAAAATGTATGAATCATATAAAAATTCAATTAAAGTTATTAGAAACGATTTAATTTTGCACAACAACTCTCAAAAGGATGAAAAGACGATACAGGATCTTGTAAATTATGTAACTGTTGCATATTGTTTAAGTCTTCATGTCTCCAATAATCAGTAATAGAATTAAGCGTATAGTTGCCAAAACAGAAAAGTCAAAGAATTAGGAATATGCTTTAGTACAAATTGTGGCATTCCTAGCTTTTGATAAACCATGCGAGTTGTTTGACCAAAAAATAATTATAAAGAAAATCTGT
Source organism: Zingiber zerumbet (assembly GCA_037833815.1). Lineage (NCBI taxonomy): Eukaryota > Viridiplantae > Streptophyta > Magnoliopsida > Zingiberales > Zingiberaceae > Zingiber > Zingiber zerumbet. The sequence continues at coordinate 7,792 of JBBMJZ010402387.1, forward strand.
TTTTCACCTAAATGTTTAATCTAACTGGGATTGCAATGACAAACAAAGCCACCCAAGCGATAATGAAATCATTGTCCACTCCACATCACCAATACCAAATATGTATTTGAATAACAAGAACTGCCAACATAGTTGAAAGGAAAAAAAAAGGCTTATAATCGTCAAACAATACCTCACATGTGATTTTGCATGTGTCCATGTAAGAATTGTTGAAATAGTTAAGCGCATCTTCAGCTTCCTTCTCAGTCTTGAAACCAATAAATGCAAATTGCCGACTCTTTCCATCTCTGAGGAAGCCAAATGAGATTATTTTCAAGGCACACAAATAAATCAATAATAGATAACCCTAATAATAGAATGCGCCATATCAGTTGAAAACCATTAGTTTAATTTTGTTTCGGCACAGATTATGAATTCTAGACAACATGACGCATAGTCATTATGAAAATCAAAAGGCCCTGTCTCCTTAGCAAAATTCCAAAAAAATTTGTTCACAAGACATAAAAATTAGATGGGTGAGTAGAAGCTGTGACCTTTCGCAATGAGATAAGTTTGTCTACCCTTCAAATAAATATTTAGAATTTACAGTGATTTCTTTTTGGATAAGGAGTGAATATAAGGAGTGAAAACGAAAATAGTTAATTTTCAATCACTATGAATCTTACCTAGTGCGCATGAGTTTAGCATCAGTGACCTCCCCTTTCTGAGAGAAGAACTCCCGGAGCCGGTTCTCATTGGCGTACTTGGGCAAATTCTTGACGCAAAGCCGAGACCTGCCGACGAGCTTAAACAATTAAGCAACAAGGTAAGGTAGGTAAAGAATAAACGCGAGGGAAGAGAGAATACAAGGCACGCACATCTTCGGGAAAAATATATCGAGAGAACGAGAAAGGACAGCCTTTCCTCAGAAGGATCGATGAAGGAAAATACGCCGGCGTCCAGAGAGAAGCACAATTAGGGTACGGAGGCGGCAGTGGCAGCGGCGGCGACGGTTATGTTCGTCGGCGAAGGCGGATCCCAACTTCAAGAGCGGCGGCGTGCGTTGGCGTTGGCGACTCTGCGCGTGTTTGCGAGTGTTTAAACCGGACCAGTTCAAACAGGCCTTGGTTCGACTATTAATACTTTAAGAATCGATAAAAAAAAAAAAGGAAAAACTTTTTAAAAATTTTTATTAAAGAAAATTATACTTAACCACCAATAAATTTAAGGTCAAAATAAATTAATTTTAATTTTAATATATTAATATAGTTCACTTTTATTTTAAATATTTAAATTTCATAGGCACATTTACAAATAAAAAAAATATATAATTTTCTAAATCAATGGATTGAATGTGAAATACCATGATTTCTGGAATTATAAAAATATATAATTCAATTTTCTCATAGTGTTTATTTTATTGGTGTTAAATTAAACAGTTATTTTTAAATTTTCGTTCGATTAATTAGAGCAAATCATTTTTAAAAATATTAATATTTTTTTTGTTATAATCAATTGACTAATATATTTAAATTGGATATAACTTGACTAGTAAATCAATCTCTTTAACAGTCCAATATACATCATTAAAGAAATATATATATATATTTTTTAAGATTTTCAACCCAAACTGACCAGCCAGGCCCAAGTAGATCCATCCATCCATCTTTAAATGAATTGATAAAATTTTAACTAACCCACTAAATTATTTGAGATTAACCCAACGACCCCTCCTAAATTGACAACTACACTTGCTAACCAAGAGACATTTTCAAACAAAAAATGACATTGATCCAAATAAAGATGCTGATTGACTACAGGCATCTAATCAAATTTCATATAATTGTTATTATTCCTTTTTCACTAAAAGATCATGAATTAATATCAGCAAAATGATCTAAAAACAAACATAACACAGGGATCCAACTCCCATTTCCCAGGAAACTCCTATTTGTCGACTTCTACAAGCAGCATGCTAAAGTGACAAGTAGTCGACTACATCTTATTCTGGAGATTGAAATCAACAAGAGCAAATTAAGGTATCATAGAAAGGCTCTCAGTGCGAAAAACTGGTTTAGGTTAAATGCATTGAAGCTTTGTTGATCCGGCGAGGGATTATGAATTACTTGTAATGCTGTGAGACCTCCCGCACAAGCTTGTCCATGAACTGACATTTCTTGTCGAAGCCCCAACCTGGGTTGCTCTGCAGAAACCACCATCAGGAAAATATTAGATTTGGTGATTACTTCGATTGTAATAAACATGACAAAATCCAATCGAAGCAAAAAAAGAATATTCGGGTAAAAAGAAAAGGGAGAAGAGGTTTGAGAACTTGTATTGCAATGTTAAACTGGAAGAAAACAGTCATAAGATTCCATTTTCCAGAAAGGGAAACTAGTAGTTTTAGAAAGCCCATCAGGACTCCAAGCAAAGCCAATAAGTTTAGAGTTCATACTTTTGAACTAGATCCGTGAAGAATTTCTATGAAACAATGCTGATGAGAACTACAGAAGTCAGCGTGTAAGCCACAACAGAAATTACTCAAACACAACAGATCGCTAAACATACATGAATTATTGATGAACAAAAAGATACTTTTTATCCACAGCCACAAGATAGCATCAAGAAGCTGGGAAAATTAAATATATCCCTGAAGGAACTAAATGAAGCAAATGCATGATGAATTAGGGAAGTGATGCCATGAGAATCTTTATGATTCTCTGTCCATCTATAGGTCTGAATCTTTGTAGCACTCGAATCTCTCACTAGGGATGATGGGACCACAATTCAGAATTAGTCTCTCATCTCTAGATAACGGCATTGGTTTAAGTACTGATTTTTGAATCCCTAGTGTGAAGGATTATGAGCTAACTGCTAAGGACATTTTGAACCACAAAGTTACACAAGACTTGGTAGGTCAGTATTAGGAATCACGTAAGATTCTACATAAAACTGATGGCAAAGGGTGGTGACTTGATCCTTCAGCAGACACATACCTATACAATGCGCTTCTTGAGTATTATACAAGCTATTTTATAAAGTTTAGTAAGTTTTCCCTCAATCTTCGAAGTATTTTTACTCATGAAGCACATTTTCAAAACAAAATGATTGGGAAGCAAATGCAATATAAATCCTAAACGAAGATATATGGACTACTAAACTAAATTTTTTAATTTTTGAAATCTGTGATACAGTATAACACAAAAAATTAGCAAGAGGAAGACAACCTGAAGAGAAAGAACAGCCCGCTCAGTAAACTTCTTCACAGAAGAATGTACGTTCTCTGGAACAGTCTTTGCCACCTTCTCCAATTCTTCCTGTTGTTGCTTAGCAGTAATTACATCGGGCCCACAATACATATCAATAAGTTCTTTCTTCAAAGGCAATTTTTTCATAATTTCTTTTACAGCTTCCTGTCAAGAAAATTGCACATCAGACATTTGTGAAATATTATACAAATATGTCTAAGTGCTTAGCCAAGTGGACCTAACGGCTTGTTGCTGTTATTGTGTCCAAGTGCTAGCTACGACTAAAATGTCCACAATTGCAAAACAAAATTCATCCAAGTTAAAGACAGGCATAAATAGTAGCAACACTTGCTTTTGTATAGTAGCTACACTACTTTGTATTCAAGCCTCTAGGTTTTTAGGCACATTAGTTTACCGAATATGAAAAACAAATCCATATATACAGATAATAACAGAATTTGTAGTAGAAAATAGAAACAAAAATACCTAGTGAACAAGGACAACTAGATAATACCACCAAATTAATTATGGAACAAACAACAAAAATGAAGTGGCCAACATAAGCCTATATCTCACAAGTGGTTAATAGGGGGGTGGAGTAAGGTTTTGTAAGGGGAGAAACAACAAATGTCAAGTAGCATGCATATGTGATCTTATTTAATAATGTATTATATTAGTTCACACCCAAAAATGTTTGATCTAAATAATCCTAAAGAACATAATCTCTACAAATAATTCATACAAACACTGAGCTGAAACCTAATTAATAAGAAAGAAAAAGGCATGAGGTTCTGACACAAACCAATAGTAAGCAAAACATGTCTTGTGTATAGCAAAAGGTTTCAAAAGTAATGTGCAGAAATGTTATATGTACATGATATAAGTTTCTAACACTGCTATTACTATACAAGCTTTAACATGGTAGGTCAGTTACAGCATCACCTACCATGTCTAAAGATGGACAACCCTTAAGAAAACTTATACCAAAGACCTACACCTAGTTTACATTATTGCAATTTAAAATTTGATATGGAAATAGAAATGATCACTTTCAGTTGAGAATCATCAAATATTTATCATAAGGTAAACAGATCACAGATCTACAGACAAAATACAAATTAAGGACCATGAATCACCTCCCATTCTTCATGGCTTTGGAACCCTTCATAGGCCATCAAGAATGGCTTAGCTTTCTGCAGTGCTTCCTCAAGGGACATCGGTGGCTTCTCATCAATATCTGGATTTTCAAAATTAACCAAGTATTCTGGCTCATACTCAATCTGCACAAACAGAAAGATTAGAGAAAGGAAAACATAGAACAAATCTGCCCAGTGCCATCAAATACAGACCATATTGTTATAGTGTTGGGCATCCAAATAAGCCTGCACCAGTGGAGATGGCAGAGCTCTCAAGCTCATTTCTTCAAATGCTTCATTCAGTAGATTCATCTTCTCTTCTCCAAGCCTCTTCTCCAATTTCTCTCCATCAGCATTGTTTCCAAGATATATGCCAATGTCGAGTTCCTGTTCCTCTACTCCTCCTCGTCCCCCGGACCTTCCGCCTCTCCCTCTCCCTCTTCCCCGCGTCATCGTTCTACCTCCTCTTCCCCTCCCAGGGCCCTGCCCGCCGCCCGAACGAGACAAGACCTCAACAGCCCTTTTTACAGCCTCCTCCCGCCCCATCCTCGTCTGGCTCGCCGTCTAAGTAGACGTTTCAGGACCAGACCTAGGAGCTGGTCTGTGCCGGAGATGCCGATTCTCCTCGCGCGGCCGGGCATCTGATTCGGGAACGCGGGTGGGCTTGCCCCTCCCGACGCCAGAGGGTCCAGGGGACATGCTCCGAGGAAGCGGTGCAACTTCATCCGAGCCAGCTAACTTAGGTTTGTCTCCCAAGTCGGAAGGGACTTCCTCCAGCCTGAAAAAAATCGGCTTTTTAGGACCTGCGGAGGATTCGGAAGGCGGCGGCGGCGACGGCGCGAAGCGCCCGCGGCCCCGCCCTACAGAAGCAGGATCCCCAGGGGACATCCAAGACGAGAAAGAGGGGAGGACAGGAGAGGACGGTAGTACGGGTTGGCCTCTCCCGCGGCCAACGCCCCACGGGGCAAAACCATGCTCGTCGCCTTCGTGGGGAGCGGGTTGGCCAGGGACGCGGGTCGGGGGTCCTGAACCTCGGCCTCTTCCTCTTCCGCC
>JBBMJZ010402395.1:0-13206 GCA_037833815.1 Zingiber zerumbet
AAATTGTGATTGTATATGTGATTGTGTTAGTTTATATGGATTTTGACGATTTGTATCTGTGATTGTATTCGTACATGTGATTTGTATTGTATTTGTATATATGGTTGAATTGGAATACAAATAGAACCTGCTGCTTTTTTTTTTATTTTTTTGACGGAATATCGACGGAATAGTTATTCCGTCGGTATTCCATATCGTAACTTACCGACGGAAATGCCATTTTCGTCGGCGAATACCGACGGAAATTCCATTTCCGTCGGAGAATTTACGATAGATTTTTATTTCTCAGAGATCAATCTCCCGATGGAAGTATATTTCCGTCGGAAACCTGGGTGCCACGTGTCCCCACGTGTTCCCGACGGAATTATAAATCCATTGGTACTTACCGATGGAATATATTTTTCCGTTGGAAAATAGGTTTCCGACGCATATCCTCGCAACAAATTTTATTCCGTCGGTAATCTGTTGGTAAGGTCCATTAACGATGGAATATCGACGGATATTTCTGTCGGTAATGCTAGAAATTTTTATAGTGTTGTGATATGTTTACAACACTGTTTATCTTGTGAAAAAGGAGAATGAGAAGAAAAGATATAAGAGGAGCGGAAAAGAAAATTTTGTATCTCAAATTTATCGAATGAATAGGTTCATAAAGAAGAATTAAAATTCTGTTCCCAATTAAGATCTTAACTCTCCTTTTTTTTAAAAATTATTTTATTGCCTTCTGTGTTTTTTTCCCGAGACTTAAGCTTTAACATGTGTTCAATTCTTTGAATGTGGTTAATAAGCTAATTTTATATAAAAAAATTAAGAAAATAATTTTTAAATATAAAAAATAAAAATGAATAAATGAACATTTGAATCCATAACTAATCAATGTTCTTTTAGGAAGATAATATATAATAAATTTAATATGATGAGACTCTTTTTGGAATGAAACATTGTTTTTTATTTCTGCCATGAGTCCCGGTTCATTAGATTCAATTGAACCAACCGCGTCGAATTGCCAAACTGACAAACTCCCACCGGTTCAATGCTTAAATCCCTAATAGGCAGCATCTGGTGACGTCGAACTCAGAGCTTGTGTGAGACTGTTTCGGCATTCCTCCTACTCAGCCGCTGAATTCGTGACCTCCGTCGACCGTAGCGGAGCGCGCGAAGCACATCTGGAAGTAACTTCTTTGTTCCGAAATCTTCTATTTATCCCTATCCCGTGTTCGCGCCTCTGTTTTCTCTTTTGATCGCTGCTGTCGGATGTTGTATTCTCTCACACTCGTACGCCGTTTCGTGCCTTGAGTTTTCTTCCCATGCATAGGCAGTAACATAGGGCAAGTTAAATTGGGACATGTATATATTTTATTATTTTTGTTACATTCACGGGATGAATTAAATCCTTCAGCTTTTGGCAATTTACAAACGAATATTGTTAAGTTTTTGGGTGCATTTAGATACATTTGTTTTTTGAGGATGCACTTAAAATTTGGAATCTTGGAGGATTGAGTAGGGAGTAAAAAACCATTTTTGAAATTATCATCCCTTTTACTCTAACGATGATGCAAAAGTTTGAAGAATTGGTGGAACCAATGACGATTGTTTGGATTTTTTTTTCTCTACGCCATTTAAAGTCTTTGTTGCTCACGGGTTCAAATCCTAGAAACAGCGTCTTGCAAAAAACAGGGTCTACATACAATGGATCCTTCCTCGGGACCTCGCATAGCGGGAGCTTTTGCACCGGGCTGTTTTTTTTTTTTTAACGTTGTTTTAGTGGCTTCTATCTATTTTAACTACTACAGGATGATTTTTGTTTTAGTTTATTATAGTATTTTTCTAATGCGCTCAAGCTTAATAGGTGCTCAAATTGGTGAGTTGATCACTAAGGCTGATTGTTCAATGGCTCCGGTAAGTCAAATCTCTTTTTTTGCATGGTAATGCCATATCTAAATTGCTTAATGGGTTAGCTTTGATGACTTTCTTTCACCTTCATTCCCATAAGATTCTAGTTATGAGTATGGATGATCAAGTTTGTTTTGAACAGAAAAGCAAGCTCATAAATAACCGAAAAAGGGTCCTTTGTCTCTCACATAAATGTATTTGAAAGCTTCAATAAATATATTATTTTCTGAAGTTTGTTTGCTAAGCATGGTTGTTATTTGTTGTACTAGTTGTTGTATGAAAATGTGATTTATTTGGTAATTTTTCTTTACTAAATTTCTAATAATTCTATGCAGCCCATGGATGATAAGCTGGAAAATCCAAATAAAGTAGATAAGGTTTGCTGATTTTATCTGTTTTTTTTTGTTCATGGTTTTCGTTGATGGTACTAGATTATGATACTGTTATGTGATGTCTTCTTCTGAATGATGATTGCCTTTGTCTGCTAAAATACACAATTTGTTAATTCAATTCTACAATTATATTTATTATTATTTATTTTAAATTTCCATATACCTGTCCTTGGAGGCTTGAACTATGAAAGTCTCTCCAACTACTAGTTATTGTCAGATCCATATTTTCCATAGAATTCCTTTTGTTCATTTTCAAATTCCTTTCTCTTGTCTGTCTTCAAATTATTTTCAATGTTTTCCTTTCTTTATTAGTCACATTAATACTCTCTGATGTTTTAACCATTTTAATTCATGTAACTAAATCTGATGCACTGTTTATTTAGGTATGTTTTTTTTTTCCTGCGATGCATTGTCTTTGTTAGGATTCATTATATGCCACTCTTTATATCTTTGTTCCTGCTTTGATATTGCTTTATCCAGAACCGTTTCATTACTTTGAACTCTCCACCTTCTCCTTTCCATTAATCCTTTCTACATAGGAAAAATATTGGAATTATGATAATGATACTTAATTAGCACTTAGCATTTATCCAAAAAGCAATTCGTTTGTCTCAATAGAAATCGTAATTTTCTTGAAATTTTAATTAATTATGATATTTTTCTTTCAAGATTGTTACTGCAATAATTAAATTAAGTCATGTCCATCTCTGATATCATTTTTCGTGAAGGACTTAGTAGTATATTTGTTTTTTCTGTATGATCTACTAGAGTGAAAAAGAAGATTTTAGCATTTCTCATTTAGCTTTGAATTGATATGCAGATTGATGATCAAGATCTGGAACGGAAGATGAAGAAGGAGCAAAAGGTTTATTGTTTATAAAAAAATGCATTTCCTATCTGTTCTTTGGTTAATAATTATTGTTGTCCATTGTTACTATTATCTTTTGAAAGGGGAGCTTTGGCACAATGTAAGTGGCCACGGATTTGAGTTGCGGAAACAACTTCTTGCAATTGAGGTTAAGGCTGGGCACTATAGATCTAATATGATCTGATCCTTCTCCGGTACCCCATATTGGCGGGAGCTTCATGCACTTGACTGCCCGATTGTTACTATTATCTTTTGAACTCTCCATTAACGAGGCGAAAACTGCAACAGTTTATTTGGAGCCAAAATCATTCTGCTTTGGCTTTCGTTTCTTAAGTCTCCTCTTAATTTGCTGAAAAATGACTATCAACAGACTGATTCTGTTATGCTACTTCAGAATGTATCTTGAAAGAATGCCATGGTGTTCTCCATTTTTGGCACTTAAATATTGGATTTTCTCCCACCCTAGTGCTGACACTTCACATCCTTCTTATTAAGAAAGGGTTTCAATGCACACAACCTACATACTGATTTTGTTATAAGCAATATTTGATTCCTCAACATCCAATTTCCTACTAAAATGGTCCTTGTTTTCTGACAGCACCAGCAGTAAATTAAATAAAATTAGAGAAGATTAATGAACAAATAAGTAATGTAAGGTGTATGAATCCTTTTTTCCATGCTTTTTTCTCATTCCTCTCTTTCCTCATATTTGTTGTTGATCAATATTTATTATTCACACGATCAAATGATTTTTTTTCCTCTTGGAAATTAGTCTTCGTTCATTCATTCATTTTTTTATTTTATTATTCCAACTTACTAGGCTAAACTGAAAGAAGAAAAAAAACTCAAGGCTGCACAAAAGGCAGAGGCTGCAAAACTCCAGGTAATGACATAATCCTTAGAGTAAAAGTTTACCTGAATTCATTATTTCATAGATATCATGATAACAAAGATTTAGTTTATGGAATTCTTACAATACATTGCTTGATAGGCACAAAAGCCAACTGATGATCCTAAGAAGAGTGACCGAAAGCAGAGAAGAAGGGATGTTGATGAAGAGAGGACGGAGGACTTTATTGACCCTGCTACCCCTGATGGACAAAAAAAGCAACTTTCTCGTCAGATGGCCAAGCAATATAATCCAAGTGTTGTTGAGAAATCGTAAATATATTTGACCTTTTCAAATAATAACAAAAGTTTACAGATTTTCTGACCATATTATATATTTTTTCTGTATCTATTTAGATGGTATTCATGGTGGGAAGCATCAGGATTCTTTGTAGCCGACGCAAACTGCTCAAAACCTCCTTTTGTAATTGTATGTGCTTTACAAAAAACTAACCCACATATAATATCTAACTCTACATAGATATTTTCTGGTATCAATTATCATGGATAGCTTATGAATGATTAGCTGAAAATCTATTACTCCAGTGAAGTGAGTTTGAAGTCTTTTACGTGTAGGAAAAGTTAAAGCAGAAAAATTCAATCTATGGATCTTTTTGGTGAAATACAACATTTTTAAGTTAAGAAATTAGTTGTCTTGATATAGAATAAGCTCATTTAATCCTATAATATGCTACAAGATATGCAGTCTAAATTACCATAAGACAGGGAATCATGGTGTTGGAAGGAGATAGAAAAGATTAAAAAATAGCATTTATAAATAGTGTGGTTGAGATGGCTCCTTTTCTAGTCTCTTTGACTACAATTTTTTTTTTTTTGTTTTCTGTTTTCTTCCTTTCCCATAGATTCATCATTTAGAAATTCATGAGGTTGAGAGGAAATTAACTGTTGTCTGAATGAGAAGTCTAAGAAAACAAAAAGTGGACCCAAACAAATGAAGCCCTTGCTAATATGGGTTCTTAGGTGGCAGCAAGCTGATATGACTGTTCTTGTTTTTCAAGAAAAATTGATATTCATTCTTTCCATTTTAGTCATAACATAAGTTACTTTAGCAATCATATATTTCCTATAGGTCCTCCCACCTCCAAACGTGACTGGTGCTCTTCACATAGGTCATGGTCTTACTGCTGCTATACAGGTGACTTTTATATTAGGTTTTCCTTGTTACTTTCTATCTTGTGTTACTGTATCTGTCCTTTTATTTCTCTATTTTATTTGGCATTTATATGGCTTGTTGTGCAATCTTAGGATACAATTATTCGTTGGCGGAGAATGTCTGGCTATAATGTCCTATGGGTGCCAGGAATGGACCATGCTGGTATAGCAACCCAGGTAGTAATTCTTTTCATAATGCTCATGAACTATATTTAGGCTTGATTTTGTTCCATCTTGTTTACTCTGTAGGGCATGACTTTTTAGTTATGCAAAATAAAAAATGATGAGTGAGCTGTCAATGCATCAATGCAATTGATAGCAGAGTGCACATGTTTTTAGTTACATCAGCAGGGCTTTGCAAGTTGTGGTGTCTGTCAACTTTTAAGTTTGAGCAACCACCATTGGGTTCAGTCTCAGGCTGTATGTAGTATGCTGAAACTGATTTTCATGACCACAATATCTTTTAGTAGTGTTCCTATTTGCCTGATCAGATCTTAAATTCTTTCTTATTTCCCATCATTTTCTATTATATTGGTCCTTCTGTGACATTGATTTATAACCAAAGTTAGCTCCAAGGAGTAGCGATACAGTTTTATGGATCTGGTGAACATTTTAAGAAGATTAGTGATGAATGGTTGGTAATCTAGGATCAGAAACAAACATGTGAATTGAGACCTCTGCAATTAAAAACAAGAATAAGTGCATTTGAAGGGTTTTCTTAATAACCCATATTGCAATCTCTATTTTTGGGAGTGATAAGGTAGGAATTTCCACTAATGACAACTATCCTTAGACATGGTTTTTGTTCATCAAATTTCCCGAATCTTCTATTGATCTATTGCAATTTTATTGATCTTCTCAATTATTACTGCCATAAGGTGGGTATATTGGACCAACAGTAGGCGTGGTCGAAAAAATATCAGTTTCTGTTAATATTCGACTGGTAAGATTGATGAATAGCAAAATTGCGGTGCAATTCAATAGGAGCATTGAGTTTAAAAGGGTCCAATAAGTTATTTACTTCTTAAGGATCAATAATATTGGATTTCTCTTATAGGCCTTACAATGCTAAAGATTTTGTATGCAACATGTTTGGAGAATGACAGAAGTGTTTCCATTTCCATTATTTATCACCATCTCTCTGAGTCACTCCTGCTAATTAAATCTGCTGAAGCCCTTTATTGTGTTCTGGTATTGTAATTATCTGCTTGCATGCATAAGTAAGAAAGTGATATTTAAGGTCTATCACCAAATCCTATGCCTAATTGATAACTTTGTTATCAGGTTGTTGTGGAGAAGAAGCTCATGCGTGAAAGCAAGTTAACCAGGCATGATATTGGGCGTGAAAAATTTGTGTCTGAGGTGGATTCTTTACCAGTATTTTATTTCGGACTTGATTTTCTATAGCTTCAAAGACTAACATCCTTTTGTAGAAATAGTGATTTCTCTTCAATGTGATGTTTTGTGTTGATTGGGAATTTTGCTGTTCCTAATTGATATTCACATGCTTGTTCAGTTTATGTTTGTGTTTTTATTTGGTAGGTTTGGAAATGGAAAAATGACTATGGTGGTCAAATACTAAACCAAGAACGTAGGTTAGGAGCTTCGCTTGACTGGTCTCGTGAGGTCAGTATAGGAGATCCTAAATGGGCATACTCACACACTCTCAGAAAATAGCGCCCTATCTCATTGTTTACCTCTTTCTTAGAACAGTGTTTTACCATGGATGATGCTAGATCCAAGGCGGTTACTGAAGCATTTGTCAGGCTTTATAAAAAAGGTTTACTTTACAGGTTAGCTCCCTCAACTAATATTTGTTGTTTACTACAGTTGTGTGAACATTTGAGATCCTATTATCCCTACAACTGAAAACACTTTTTTTCTCAATAAAATTTAGGAAAGCACTTCCAGTCTATCCAATGCATAACACATGTGGTGTTCTGATGATATGCACTCCATATCTTAAAAACATGACATTAATTGTACTCACAATAATGTATGGTATCATATATCACAAAGTTTATATCTGCCTTACAATATAGCTATTGTAGGAGTAAATGTAAATATCATCAATTTCCAGGATTTACTTGTAACTTTTTTACATTGATTAATTATATATATAAACAAAAGGAAATAGGGGAATAGACTAAACTTTCCCCACAACATGCCATCGGATTCCTAGGGCTTTCTTGCTCAATCCTTCCTCTCTTTCTAACAATGTGTGATCTCGATCCATCAAGCTGAGCCCTGCAACCCTATGCCCTTCATGCTACCACATGATCTTGATAACTAGGCATAAAGGCCTGCTTCATGGAACTGTGCCTTTCTGATTGGAAGCACCATTGCTATCTAGCATTACCATTGCTGCTCATGCAAAATCTAGCTGCTGTCCAGCAACATTGCCACTGCTGGGTCAGAACTTGCCATTTTCGCACACATGTACATCTCATTTCTCATGCGCACACCTATGCCACATGAGCTAACGACCCTACTTAAGATCCTTTGCCTGCTTGTATAGTTTTGGCATTGTTGCCCCTTCAATGGAAGCAATGAAAAACACCATTGCCACCTGAATCACTAATGTTGCTAAATGCTAATGATCAACAACAGATATCAAGTCCCCTGTAGCTTCTTGGGCAGGCCAATTGGGTTAAAGTACTGATCCCATTTTTTCTAAAAAAATAAAAAGAACAAAAAACTAAAAAGAATCCACATTTATTTTGTTTGATGGATCCTTCAAAACTCCCTTAAATTCTTGATGTTTGATTTCTAAACTACATCCTCGTTAACTCCCACTGTCGGGGTTTGGAGTTTTTTTGGTTCCATGATTGTCATCATAGATGAACTAAATAACACCTATATTTTGTGGGTTGCGACAATTAGAGTTTGGTTTGTGGGCCAAGCTGAGTTAGGACACCTCACATCACTGAGTTGCTGAGATTTCTGAGTCTACCAAATCTATATAGGAGCGGTTTAATGCTTAATTACTTGCCCTTGTTTGATAGACCATTGATGTTACTTTTATCAGCATATGCTGTTTCTTCTTCTGCTATGTGATTTGGACATAAGCAAGAGACTTTTATATGGTGACATGTGTCAGGGCTATGATGACATTGATAATCTCTTCCAATTATGTAAAACACTGAGATGACCACCCACATTCATTAATTTTAGGCTTTTACATTTTATATAAGTGACATCTTCAGGATCACGTTGGTTGTCAGAGTTATGCAAGATCACTTAGATAAGTTGTTCACCATCAGATTCCTTACATTCTCTATACTGAGTTTGAGCTAGTAAAGTCTCATATCTTGATGAAGTCGGTATGCTTAGGGCCAAACAAATTGACACTTTAATGTATCCTAATGTCAAATTAGTTCCAGGAATAGATGTTTAAATCATAGAATTCATGATTTGCAATGTAATACAATACAATTCACATATTAAACAATACTCTTTTTAGATAATTAAAAGGGAAAAGTAGGGTTGTAAATGAGCCAAGCCGAGCTAAGTTGTGTTCAAGCTTGTTTGATAAGGTAACCGAGCCAAGCCGAACCTAAAATGAATCAAGCCATTGAAATGGTTGTTCAAGCTTTGTTTGATTTCTTTTTTTACGAGCTTGAGCTTGGTTTGTTTAGATGCTTGTTTGAAAATTTTACATTTAAGCTTGTTTAGTTGGTTAGTATTACAAGTTTGTTTGGTTGTTTTGAAAGCTTGTTTGTTTATTTACAAGTTTGATTAGAACTTTGTTGATGAATATGGTTTACAAACTTTGTTACGAATATTGTTCACAAATAATTCACGATTTTTGTTCATAAACATTGAACACATTTGCATTCAAACTTGTTTATTTAGTTTAATAGTTGTTGAAGCTTGTTCATTTAATTGACCTTGTATATATTGAACAAACATAAATAAACTCTTACCAAACTTGCTCATGAACGGTTGGTTCACTTATAGCTATAGGGGAAAGAATTGTGACCATCAATACAATTCTCAACAAATCTTATTTTTATATGATTCTAAAATTAAAAAGGAAACTAATTAAGAGTTAAATTTAATAGCTAAAAGTAAATCTAACACATTAAAAACATGAATCTAAACCTAATATACTAATATATTGAATATATATATATATATAGAAGAATGATAGTCTGCATATCTTTATGTGAGCACCCACAACGTCCGACGTGGGCAATCTTATTTTTATATTGCTTATTTCAACTATTTTTTAATAAAATAAAATAAATAATAATTTAAACATTATCATGAGTTGAAAATATAAACATAATTTTGTTATAAATCAATGTCAAATTCTTCCGTTTTGTGTGTTATGCTGATAAATGAAATATGCTATTTATATCCTTTTAGATATTGAAACTATTATGAATATAGTAGAGTTTTTATTAACACATTATAGAATTTTTTATTGAACCTTTAAGTGACCTTAGGAAGTATAAAAGACGGGTACGGAAACAAGATTGTATAATTACAAGACCTAACATCTTAGTCAGATTTTAGAGATCTCTCGTATCATGATCATTGGGAAATGACTCTAAATATGCTATGATTTCTCTAGAATGCACTAGGAAACATGCTCCTTTTTCCAAATATATGATCTTTAGGTCTTGAGATACATTGATACGTGATCTGTCCGAAGCGGAGAAGACGGTAGGTTGGAACGTGACTCTGCGGTTGACTTGATGGAGACTCCTCGCTGTCCTACAAAACCAGGAGCGTTAGTATCGGGTCGGGAAGGGGTTCCCGACATTGGCTCTCTGACGCTCAAGTCAGTCCTCGGTTTAGTGGAGAAGAATGGTAGCTAGAGCGTGTAGAATAACAAGATATAGTATACCTCCGTCTGTGGATGGAAACCCCCTTTCTGGTGTTACTATAGCGTCTGTGCGCGCGTTTTAAAGCGTAGATAGACTTTCCAAAGCGTCCTAGGAAAATACTAGTTAAAAAGTGTCCCTGACATCTTTCCTTAAACGAGCACACAAATCTTTGATGTGACAGGTTGGAAGCTTCTAAAGTATGATTCGCTTGCTGGACATGCTCTGTTGTCAGTGACACAACTTCCAAAAGGGTATAATGAGATATGTAGGTGGGTCCCACTGTAGGCCGATCGGAGGCTGCTCGGCAGGGACGTCCCAGATTGGTCACACTGAATAAAGCTATTTTCCTTCACACGACTTTCCTGTTGTCGGAGAGTTGCCTTTTGTCCAATCGGATATGCTGTTCGATCAGCAGGGATAGTGGTCCGGGAGATTTACTGTTTGGCTCTTAACCCCAGTCGCAAGTTTTCAGAGGATGGTCGTTTTCACGTCTAACCGACATTGGAGGCCCGCTCGGTCAACTTTGCCTGATTTGTGGACTTGGGTTTTGACTATTTTGACTTTGACATCCACGTTAGCTGCTCTTCCCTGCTTTGACTCATCTTTGATGGGCCCCTTTTTATTACCGTATCACAAGTCTTCCCTTTAAGTCTAATCGAAGGAGGCTGTCAGTTCGACTGACTGGACAATTAGTATATTTTGCAACTTTTCTTCTCGATCGGGTGTTCTAGGGTTTAGAGCCGCCACTCGGCTATGCATTCATTGTTTTTGTTACTCGTCAAGCAGCTAATTTCTCCTTGACTGGACGTACTAGGGTTTAGAGCCACCGCTCGGATTTGATATGAATGACAGTTAGTCATTTTTTAACATCTTTCTGATCTCTTTTCCGACCGCCCCCCCTCACTTAGTGCCTTTAATTTGCTGCTGACGTCATCATGATTTCTTGGAAACCGTTTAAATCCTTGGCCATTAATGTAAAGCACGCTAACCATGCCTTTTAATCATACACTTTCATTTCTCATTAATGTCACATATGACTGAATGCTATGTGTCGCAATCCTCTGCCGTCGCATGTGTGATGTGATAGGCGTGTTGGGATCTGATGTGACTGTTGCCTTTTCAAATTCAATGGCCAAGATTACGCCCCGTTTTCCAAAGCCCTTGATCGAATGGCTCGGGGCAATCGTCAACAAGGTTTTTAAACCCTTAATTTCTTCCTTCGCCTTATCGTCTCCTTCGCTCTCGCCTTTGTCCCCACTGCTTCTTACCCTCTGCTCCTCACCTGCGATCTTTCTCTTGTAAGTTCTTTTGCCTTTCTCCCTTTCAATCTTCGATTTCCATCTTCTGTCTCATGACGTGTCCCCCCCACATGGTATATCTCTACTGTTCACCCGACAACTACCAAATCGCAATCCCTTTCACCTATGCTCACCCTCATATGCCTCCAGATGGATTTCTTCCTTTCTTCAGAGACAAATTCTATGCCAGTCTGCGATTTCCTATTCACCCTTTCTTTTCTGAAGTCTGTAGGTATTTCCACATTCCCTTGCAATAGTTGGTACCTAACTTGTTTAGGTTACTGTGCGGGGTTGTGCTACTATTCCGTGTATACGGAATTCCTCTTTTGTCCCGTATTTTCCACTACTTTTACTACCTAAAACTCTTCGAGCCGACACCTTCCTTTTTCAAGCCCAAGTGAGTGCTGTTTACTTTGAAAAGATGGCCACATCTAATAAAGGCTGGAAGGATCACTACTTCTTCATCTGACTTCCCGACCGACCTGCTTTCCCGACCGGCTAGCAAATGGAGCTGCCGAAATTCCCCGCGCTGGGCAAATATTGATGGGAGTTGACCTACCTCCAAGTAGCCGTGCACTTGGCCGGTCAGAAATATCACATCCACAAGTTATTGCTGGAGGGCGTTCTGTATATGTTTGGGCCGAGTCCCATCCAAGCCCGACTGCTTGGCTCCTTCAGTAAGTCATTTTTCTCTCTGTCGTTTTTGAATCTAACTGATTTCTTTTTCTCTTTTGCAACCCAAGTCATGTTTAAGTCAATGCTGAGCGGCTCTAGCAAATTGATCGACGTGGAAATCAATGCTCGAGGAGCGGTCGAGCTGGAAAGCCGTGGGCATTTGCCGGTCGGCACATCAGAGGAGACCAGAGAAGCAAGCCGAGTGGCAGGAAGCGACGTCGCGACTACCACAGGCGAGCTTCCACTTGCCCGACCCTCCATGGTCTTAGTAGCTGTTCCTTCCGAGTCAGCATCCTCCGACGAGCCCTTGATCCAGCGCCAACACCGGAAGAGGATTCGACCGGAGGCTTCCTCCCGCTCGGAGGCATCTAATCCGCAGACTTTTGTAGCCGCGTCGACTCCTCGACTTCCATCCGAGCGGGGTGAGAGCTCTTCATCCGCCGTCCTTGAGAGGATGGCCGGCCTGCCGACACCGCCATCGTTCGATCGGACCCCTTATCCGAGCTGCCGGTTGGGACCACTACAGCGCAGTCGATCTCCTACCTAATGTCGCCCCTGGCCGCCCTAGCGACCCCTACTTCAATTATCCGTTCCTCTCCAATGTCCAAGTCCAAGGGCAAAGCCATTTCAGAGCCTTTAGATCCGAGTGGTCGTAGGCATATTACAGCCATTATCAGACTACCAACAGACGACTGGAGCCATCCTGATGATGCTGAGCCGTGCTCCCCAAAACACCATATCAAGATACAAGGTCCCTTAGCCTATACTTGGGCAGATGCTAGGGCTAGGGTGGTGACAATTCTACTCGGGGAGTTGGTTGACAACTTTAGTCAGAAATCCACTTGGGCAAGTGATGTGAGTAGATTATATACACTTTTATGCATGTTTTGACGCACATATACTTGTATTTCATTAGCATAATCTATGTTTATTGCACCCTATTTCATTATAATGTCATACTTCCATTATATTTTGTTCGGAGATCTACTCTTTGCTTGTTTTTGTTGGTGCAATATTCCCTAGGTCAAGGTTGACCGGATTGACTGAGCTTGAATCAGATTAAGCTCGAGTCTTGATGTTTAGGTTTCGATATTTGACAATACATGCAGACAACACATGGAGATTGCAGGTGCAATTGTTCATGTGTGGAGATTGTGAAGGAAAGTCAAGTAGGTCAAGGTTGA
>JBBMJZ010402410.1:0-13205 GCA_037833815.1 Zingiber zerumbet
TAATAATAATAATAATAATAACTATTATTATTATTATTATTATTATATCAAAGTCATTAATTTTTTAAAATTAAAAATTGATTTATAAAATTAACATATACTACTATTAATTCAGTTTCATATACAAGCTATACACACCTCTGTTTAGAACTTTCATAATTCAATTTGAATATCAAAATCAAACGGTAACCACTTAATCTGAAATTTCTTTATATGAGTTGATTTAGGTTTAGATCTCAGACATGGAGATAAAAGAAGATTAAAATCCTTCGAAGAGAGCTAAATTTTAAAACCGGAACACCAGACACTTAACCAGCCCAAGATTAACTGATAACATTGAAATCTAAGCAATAACCAGAGTTGTTTTCCACCTGAAGAACTCGCCAAACCTTCCTCCATTGATGCTGCTTCAGTTGGTCTTCCAGCGTCTTGGCACAATTCGACTCCAACGTCGACGCTCTGCATTCCCCGGTTGGAAGCGTTGAGACAGAGTCCAGGATTGCCACTCAAATCCAAGTTCCTCCCCAGCCGCCGGATAAACCCGCTGCCGAAGGGTACCGCCCCACTCAGCAAATTCCAGCTCAGGTTCAAGTGGTAGATCCTCCCGAGGTCCGAAAAGCTGGCGGGGATCTCTCCCGACAGCCGGTTCCTCTCCAACGACAGACTTGTCAGGTTGGTGAGCCGCGCGAAGCTCTCCGGGATTTCCCCTGAGTAGCCTGAGTTCCCCAGCCGCAGCTCCTGGAGCTTGTCCAGCCGGCCGAGCACGGCCGGCAGCGAGATGGACATCGGGTTGTCGTCCATGATCAAGTACTGTAAGCTCAGTAGCCCAGCCATCCCGTTTGGCAACTCACCATTCAGTTTGTTGTCGCTGAGCGCCAGAAACTCAAGCGAGGTGAGGCTTCCAATGGTCTCCGGTATGCGGCCGGTTAAGTCATTCGAGCTCAAGTCGAGCTTTTGGAGGAGCACCATTTGGCCAATCGACTGAGGAACGTGGCCGGAGAGGGAGTTGTAGCTGAGATCAAGGTTGATTAGTTTCTTGAGCTGGCCTATTTGGGGTGGAATGCTGGAGGTCAAAACATTGTAGCTGAGGTCGAGATGGACGAGGGAGGCCAATTGGGAGATGCTATCAGGGATTCTCCCAGTGAGGTGGTTCTGAGACAGAGTGAGGACTTGCAGAGAATTCAGCGAAGAGATTTGAGGTGGGATTGAGCCAACAAGAGATGGGTTTGACTTCAGGCTCAGCTGTTCCAGGGAAGCGTAAGCCTTTTGGTCAGCGGCAATGGAGAGGGAGGTATTGGTGA
Organism: Zingiber zerumbet; assembly: GCA_037833815.1. Lineage (NCBI taxonomy): Eukaryota > Viridiplantae > Streptophyta > Magnoliopsida > Zingiberales > Zingiberaceae > Zingiber > Zingiber zerumbet. Next base: position 1,302 of record JBBMJZ010402410.1, read on the forward strand.
CGTTGAAGCAGTTGAGGAAGAAGAGGGACTGGAGGCGAGGGAGAGCAAAGACTTGGGCTGGGAAAATGGCAGTGGGTTTGCAGGTCGGATTGGGTGAAACTCCAAAAGCCAGCCTCGTGACATGGAGTTGTTGGTTGGAATCGCCAGACGAGCTTGGCTTGCACTCGATGCCTGGCCAAGGGGAGCTGCATGGGTCAGGGTTGGAGGACCTCCAGTCCCTGTCGGAGGACATGGTCTCCATGACATGGAATAGAGTCTCCATCTCTTGAGGATCCATGGAGGTGGACGTGCATGGAAGGGAGAACTGGATTAGGAGAGGAAGGAGGAGGAGGAGGAGGAAGTTCATGGATGGTGCTTCAGCTGGGACTGCGTACAAAGCAAGAAAGTTCATGGCGGTGCAGAATGAAAGAAGGGAGGGGGAAAAAAATATTGTCTTTAAAAGGTGAAGTCCGAGTGAAGACAAGAAAAGGAGCCTACACGGAATCCACTTTCTCCTACGAACTGGACAAGTGAAGGGGGGAGAGGACATACCAGCAGAAACAATGTTGATAAACAGTGGCAGCAGTGGATTCGTGCGAGGCAGGATTGGTGACTGGCTCATGGCTAGCAGGAGCAGGAGCAGGTCTGCAGCACTTACTGAACACTTAAAAATACAAACATGGTGATGATGCGTGATTCATGGATGTGTGAGAAGTAAGAAAGAAAGCTGCTTATGCGATGAATTGAAAGGATGAAACATGCAGTAAAGGGGTTGATCAGGGAGTTGTTGACTGGAAAGAACACAGGGTGATTACTGAATCTGACAAAGAACTGCGGAGGGATGTGACGAGTCCACCAACCTGGGGCCAGCTACGGTTGTCGCGCTTGCATCCACCCAATTATATGGTACAGCTCGAACCTCTCCCCCCATTGACAGGTTCAAGGCTCGTGCGATCTTCTCAGCTGTGGCACCTGTTTACTCAGACAGGAAGAGGCAGCATTATCTTAATGAAATGGTAGTATCTGGCATAACTACAAGTAAATAAAAGGCTTGAAGGAATGTTGCGACACCACTGCACTTAGAGGGAAGAGAACAAGCACAAAATCCAGTAGCAGGGTGAGGAGGATGGTGGGGGTGTGGCCAAGGTGTCAGTGTTGAGCAGACCAGCAACACGAGTTCTCTATCTCTTAATGCACTGTTTACTGGAGAAGATACAGAAGATGGCTGGGTTCAATCTCTTCTTATTGGTCAATGGAGAAAGGAAAAGGCAATAAAAAAGAAACCATTCTTTTGAGAAAAAAGGAAACTTGTCTAACCAAACAGTCAGTGAAAGAACTTACTGAAATAGCCCGTGAAGGATGACTCTAATTCTAATACACACACACATAGACTTTTCTGTAAAAAAAATAAGATAGACTTGGATTTAAGCTTCTGACTGTATGTGTGAGTTGTTCATTGACATAATAATATAAAAATTTTAAAAAATTTCAATCCTTTTCTTTACTTTCTTATTTTTTCAAAGAAAACAAAGCAACAGTGTAGAAATTCCTTTGTCAGCTTGTTTTCTCTTTGATTTCAATCCATCATGGCAGATCATGAGAATTGTATCTTATTAGCCTACATGGCTTTAGTATAAATGCAAGTTTAACCATTTAATATAATCTTAATTGATTAGATCGTGTTGTGTAAATTCTTACATGCCAACCATTAATGCCTGAGAATTTGCAATGATTGATTGAACCATTAAAGAAGTATTGATCAACAGAATAACCAAATTCTTTCAACTCCTATGGACTATTGCCACTTGTTCTATGAGACATTTCGATACCTGCTTCTAAAATACAAACCTCTCCATTTTCTCAGTTTATATGCTCAGGGCAGACGTTCCATTTCAGAATTTTGATATCGTTGGAAAGAACATCAGACCCTGTGCGGCACAAAGCAATACTGATGCGATTAGTTCCTCAGAATGAGCAGTTGAATCAGCATTGCCAAAATGCTGCCAATAGAGATGTTGATAACGTTAACAATATCGTTGCTCACCTGCATGAGAAGGGAAAAAGCAATATAACTCAGCATCAAACTGGCAGAAAACATTAAAGAACTTGAATAATAGTAAACATATTACAGTGGAATCTGAAACCAGTGAAAACCAAAAGAGGTTGCCAAATCTCCTCCATTCTTTAGAAATTGATCGTAGAAAAATGCATTGGATGAGAATGAATTGACAGAGATATAATTGTACAGCTGCTTTTCAACACTAGAAATCCAAGTCAAATTGCATTGTAGTAATCAAAGGGCAGGTGCAGGATATTAATCTGTTGTTACTTAGCCAGTGATCATATTTGGTACTAAAGTTGACCTCAGAAAAATATATTGGAAGACGAATAGAAAACAGAGGTTGTTTTACCACAAAAGATGCTTTTCAGCATTTAATATCCTAGCAACATTGCATTTCAGAAATCAAAGTTGAATGAAGGGTGACATTTCAGAACTACTACTATTATTACTTGGTTCTAGCATTATCTATCTGAAACCTTTCTAATGATCGTTTACTTGGAAGTTCCTATAGTCTAAAAACAATCAAAGCGCAAGAGATTATTCATATCAAGATTTTATCACAAAAGACCAGTAAAAGACGAAAGTGAAAAGGAAAGATATCTACTGCAAAATCATAGATGGGATTAGCCACATCCTTCCACACTCAATAAACTCTCAACAGCAGTGTGAAACTTAATTAGTTTACATTGTCACTAGGCTAGCAGTATCTGACTACATGAAAACATAGGGAACCTATAATTTTACTAACACCTTACCCATTGAAAACTGTCTTTGTCTTGTAGAGTAGCACCAATTAGACTCTCACAAAAGTTTGCAATCAGAGATGCCAGAATGCATATAGAAGCTTTTGGTAAATCTACCTGCATTATCAAGGTGTATAGAAAAAAGGGATTTCTTAAATCAAGAACCAAAATAGCTCATTTTTTTTAATTCAAATATTTAACAAGCAGAGTTTGATGGATCCATTCATTAAACATTTGTCTAAAAGTCTACGCTGGCTGACAAACTTTCTCAAATATTTAATGAGTAGAGCATTTAGGAATTTCTCTCCATAATAATTTCTTTGGTTCACACAGAAATCTGTCATAAGTGTAGTAATTTTGTAGTAGAACTATCTCACTAAAATCTTAGTTTCATCATCATTGTTTGTTCTAACTATTTAGGATTGGCTACATGAATTTTATTCTGCTATTGAGTTATATATAAAGCCCAAATTAATGTCATTATGTGTTGTATTGTTTCTTTTGTCATCATCTACCCTTTACACCTTCCACTCTAATCAGTTCAACACCTTTAGCTACAAAATCTATTGATCGTCTTAGAGCATTTCCATACCATCTCGTCTATTTTTTTTTCCCTTTCTTAATCATCTATTAGAGCTACACAGAATTCCTCTTGAACATTAGCTAGAGTCAAAATCAATAATGCACACACACATTATTTAATTTTTACTTATGAATAAAGAAAGTGAATCCACAAGTTTTCAAAAATATTTTAAATTAATTTAATTGGATAGATATGATTTAGATCTCATCAAAACAATAGATAAATGTTATCTAATTATAATCTATCCTACCCATATGGATAAACTATCTTACTCTTATTTCACGTGAGGACTCTCTACTTAAAGGGATCAATACACCATGTGGATGAGTGCACTATTTTACTATAATTTTATTTTCTACTTGAGATTCTTAGAACCTATAACAGGGCTTCCCACAGTTTGCTGTTAACAGGAGGGCTATCACCTATTGTTTCTTGGGGTATAGTTCTGGATCATCATATACAAAAGACCAAAAAAATACCTTAAGACAGCCATCTCACCTTCAGATCCTATCTATTTTATTTTTCCTCCTTTGATTTTTTTAGTATTTTACATTGTTAAAATGTTGCATGCTAGTTCTCTATTGGTTCTAGAATGAAATTATTATTTGTTATATTTGTCACAGATCAGAAGATGACTAATGAATTTTTATTTGGATTCAGAGGTGTATGAGGATCTACAGGCCATTCATATTCGTCCAATGAATCATAGACATCATATATAAAATGGATTGAATCGTCAAAAATGTGTTCTGAATTCCATATTTCCTTCTTGAATGCTTTTTCATTATAAGAGACCTTCATACCAAGTCTTATTCCACTTAGTAGGGTTGGAGAAGAGACCTTCATGCATCTCAAAAATCATTTTTTTAAGCTTTTAAATGTAATTAATGGATGGCATATAATTGTGCATTTGAAACACAATAGAGTGACAAGGACTTAATTTACCATTCTCCCTCAACAAGTAGGGTGAAGTAGAGAAGATACAATGAATAATCCTCTTTCTCATTCTACTTCTGTTATATGTGATGGCGTAGGGTGAGGCCATGAGGGTGGGTCTAAGCAATAAAAAGTAAATAATAAATGATTATTAGAGGTGAGCTACAAAAAATACCACTGTACAATTACATTTTTGTAGGGAAAGCAAGGGATAATAGCACAGAGGAGGCAAAAAACCTTAGCATTTTCCACATCTCACTTGTAGATTTTATTTTTTTACATTCCGCCACTGTGGGCTCACCACAAATTTCATTTTTGTTGTTGTTGTTGTTGTTGACCTATGCAAGTAGTGTGGGTATATACTTACTTGAGATAAACAAATTATCATAGATGAACTCAAGCCCTTTACTAAATTAAGCTCCAGAAGGATGAATGAACAACTATGATAAATTTAAGGAAATGAACACCAAACATTGCCAACTAGACCACATGCTTGTACAGTTGCACCCATTCCAAAAGTATTAAATTCAAGAATATATGAACTATTCCATAATTTGAGAAGGTTTTAAACTTTTGACAAAGTTAAATTAGAGTAGTAGCATTGACCCCTATATTTTGTCTTTTTGAATGCTAGCTAATATTTTGAATTCTTTCATATAAGATGAATTCAAATCAAATGGAGCGTTACAGGCCATGCTAGAACAATTTCAGATGGTGACAAGCAGAGATTCTAGAGATCTCATAATTGTACCAAGGCGGTTGTAAATACTGAGATGAATTTATGTAAAATGAAAATGCACCTGCCCTAAAGAACAGGCAATGCCAGCCAGAAGAATTGACGAAACAACTCCAGCAACAGTTCCTTCAATACTTACAGCTCCTTCTGTGCCCCTTGGTACTACCTTAAATGTGGTGGCCAAGTACCTGTTCTGAAAGAACCAAGTTCAAAAACTTGTAAACAATTTGTGCATCGAGAGTCCTATATGTTGGTTTCTCCCTTTGAATATGCATGTCTGCGTGAATAAAAAGATATGATAGTATATAGAGCACATAAGCAAGTGAAGTAGGGATGCCCAACTTTGCAAGATATACACTGAAGGGAACTTAACAAAATACCTACCTTTATATATATGTTAAATCACCTTACATTAGTGCAAAAATCCAGAAATGAAATACAGTCAGGAAAGGAATACCTATGCAATAGATGGAAATTTTAGAAGACCAGTTTGTGACAAAAGCTGCAGTTCAACCCAGCATAATTGATGAAAAATAGTAAATTAGCTTACAGTATTTAGTTTCTGATGTGTGTAAAGCTAAGACTCAATCCATCAGTAAGATTCTTCAGGATTCATAATAACTCGATTCTTTTTGTGGCACATTAACACGATATACTTGCAAAATGATCATAATTTAAAAAATTGTGCAATTTTTTTAGAAGAAATAGCAATATTGCGAATTCAAATATAACATGTCTATGACTAAACTAAAACCAACTAAACCATAATTGACCATCATTGCAACATACTAATATGATCATAATATATTCGTGTGTGCACGCACAGGTGTGCAAATTGAAAGATTAAAAGACAAAGTTATGAATTGAGTATAACCAACTTACAAAATCCTAATTGATTATCATTGAAAAGTATTACTATGATCATAATATGTGCGTCTATTTCTGTTCAAAAAGACTTACGTAGTTTTTCCATATGCTTTGCCTATCTCACTGGATACAGTATCACTCAGCTTAGTACAGAAGCTGGCAACAAAACCTAGTTGCCAAAGTGCTGCAAATACAGGCCCACCAATATTGAATATTGATAGGACTGCACAAACACAAGCAGCAGCACTCGAACCAACAACACTGCCTGGTCCTCTTCTTCCACTCCTTTTCTCTGCTATGCCAAGAGCCTCTTTTTGTGCAATTTTCAACTTTGTAACTGCTGTCCCCTGTGTACCAAATATGATAAAGAGTAGGCAGAAAAACATACAAGGAACAAGGCAGGAACGGCACTCCACTGTTAACTGAAGAATATATTTCTTCAATGTATATATAAAAAAATCGTTTTTGAATCCTCCTTCACTGATTATAGCATTACAAGTGCTCGCCATGTAGTATGAATACAAACTATTAGACTGCTGCGCTGAACTACATTATTTAGCCACTCACATTCTCAAAGTGGGAACCGTGAAGGAGAGGTGTCAGAGAAAGGACAAAGCGCATCACACAGTAAAAGCGCTCCTATGACTTGTGGAAATGCGATTAACTGACGGTTGATAATGATGGGCAATTGATACTATGACGAAATGAAACTTGATCAGCAATCTTCGCAATCAAACATCAAAACTATGGAACAGGGAAAAGGCCTCCAGAAAAAAAATGCCCTAATTTACGATACAAAAAAAGATACACCAAAAAACGCCCGGACCAAAACCTAGGAGGAAAACCAGAAGGAAGCTAGTGATTCCAAAATAATTATTGTACACCAAAAATCATAAGAGAATCCAGACTTACGATGACAAAGTAGGCCGCTACAATGAGGAACCCGGAAGGCCCGAAGGCTCTCCAAGACAAAACCCCGAGTAGGAAGGCCGATCCGATGCCGGGAATCGTAAGGCCCGACAACAGAATGGGGGACCCGACGGCGAATATCAGGAGGTTGCTGGCAGCCGCCGACTTCCAGGTGGGCGGAGAAGCCCGGATGAGATGGAGGAGGGAATCCTGGAGCGGCGCCAGCTCCGGGAACGGGGCCGCCTTCGGAGGCGAATGGGGCGTTCGGCGGATCGTCGATCTCGGAACGTGGACTAGGAATTGGGGATCGGCGTAGTGGCGGAGAGGCGGCCGGAGAAAAGGCGAGAGCGCCGAAGACGGACGAGCGTACGCCATTTCGGAAGCGGGGAGCTGAGCACGGAGCTTAACGAAGTAGATATTTATTGCAGCAAAAACGATTAATTAAAAGAAAATCCCAAATTTCCATATTTTTTTCCAAATTTTATTTACTTTATTAAAAAAATTCTTACAATTTTTCAGTCGATTAAATATCTGTTTAAATTATATGAACCCATACGATAAAACTAAAATTAAAAAAAAAACAGCTATATTTTATTTCATTTAAAGCACCCTCGTGACAAATATTAAAATATTATTATCTCAATACAACTTCATCTCTTCGGCTCCACACGGTATAGAAATAAGCAACGACCACTTTGTCTTCTTAAAAAGAAGGGGAAAAAAATTAAGGCTAATTAAGAAACAGAGTTCCTCTGTTCCGCTGATATTCATGCTTGAGCAAGGCTACTGATGTCCATCGGGTAGGCGTCCGACGGCGACTCTGCTCTGTAAGATCTCCTTCCGATGATGACGTTCGCAGCTTCCGTCGGGTGGAACGCGTCGAAGAACAAGTACTCGCCCCTGTTCGGGCACGGCGCCTGGTAAGGCAGGCACGTGATCTGCCCGTTGTTCCTCCCCACGCCGCAGCATCCCCTGTTCGTCACGCTCAGACCTGCAGAAACCGGCGTGTATAGCTAGTTTGAGAATCGCAAGGCAATTTTCGAAGGTTGTATTGAGAATAGGTGGCGGAGGAGGACGATGACCGTATGAGCCGGCGTCGTTGAGGATGTCTTCGAAGATGCCGTAGCCGTTGATGTAGATGAAGTGGGCGCCGTCGAGGGTGTTGAATTGGTCGACGAGGCCGATGACCTTGGCGTTGAAGATTCGGATGGCGCTGTTGATCTCCTCGACGCAGGTGACGCCGTTGGGGCTGTGCTGGGCGAGCTCGTTGGGGGAGCAGCCCACCTGGCCGACGCCGATCAGCGCGACCTTCCTGGCTCCGTAGTTGTACAGAGTCTGGATCGGTCAGACACGAGAGAAAGCTTGTGAGACAATATCGTCGATCTCGCATGGGAATTATATTAGGGACCTTCGTGCTGACTGACCCTTAGTTGCTCGGAGTACTGCTGGAGGAGCACGTCGGCGAATTGCTCGGGGGTGTACTGTTGGCCGGTGGAGTAGAACGCCGGCATGAAGTAGTTATTGAGGTAGTCGTTGCTGCCCATGCCGACGGAGAAGATGCACTTGCTCAGGTAGTTGGCGGCGGAGTCCTCGTCGCCCAGAAGGCTCACCATCTCCGCCACCGCCGACTGGTAGTTCTGCAGCTGCCCGCCGAACGGAATTCTACCGCCCTGCGCGTGCATCGATCGATTGACTCCGAAATCAAAAGTTGACTTCTTAATTAGAATTAATTAGAAGGTGGGTTTGGGTTGCCGATTCATGCAGTGGTTTTGGCACAGGCATATATACCAGTTGCCGGCCGGTTTCTTCTCGGATTCCGGCGGCGGCTGAAGCGAAGTTGGCGCCGGAGAGAAGTGCTTGGCCGCGCGTGCTTACGTAGGGTGGAATGAAGTCGTCGAATCCGAGAAGCTGAGCTGCTCCGGTGAAATTTTTCATTAGAAATTAATAAAATTTGGCCGAATTTCAAAATTTACCCTTTTTAGTTATGCAATCTAAAATTAATAACATTTTAAGTATCAAATTAGGAATGGAGTGAATTATTATTTTGATATATTTTTTCCAAAGAAGGCGCTGGTGTTTTACTCTATTTTTCATTCTGCCCTCTCTATTTGATTTTTTTAATATTTTATTTTATTATTATGATTTACAAATTAATAAAATATTGAGAACTTTAATACAAATGACCTAGTACAATCAAACATGTACTTCAACCCAAATCAAAAATATTGTTGACACAAAGTTCGAATTGGCCCGACCGGAACATAATTGAGGTCATGCTCAACCTAACTAAGCTCGCGTTAGCTACAATCTTGACCACATTTTACTTTTCTATTTCCTCCCTATAATTCAAATATTTTAAACTACAAGGGCTAAAAAATTGGCTAAAGTACGGGGCAAAATGGACTTTTCCCTAAATTTTAAGTACCTTTGAGCAAATATGAGAGAACTATGAAAAAATACCGATGACGTCGACGGTGGTCAAGCCGTTGGTGAAGCGGCCGTTGGGTCCGCCGTCGAAGTCGATGCCGTAAGGCGGGTAGTTGGCCACCGCCAGCGACGCCATGTTGTTGTTGTTCCCGTTGTCCACCAGCGAGTCGCCGAAGATGAAGTAGCACGGAACTTGCGGGTCCGCCGTCGTCCCCGGCGACCACCCCAAAACCAGCAGCGTCGCCACCGCCGCAAGCGCAGCGGCGCCGCCCAGAACCTCGCGGGACGACATTTAATCGAGGGCTCGGTGTGCGAGAACTTGACGAGTCGAGAAGGAAGTGAAGTGGAGGTGGTTAAATAAGGGGAAAGAGTGAGGAATTGAGCAGAAGAGCTGGTGAGGGAGGACTCCGGTGCATTAAATGGGCGAGCGAGGTTAACGTGGCGGGCCTCATGGGGAAGACAAGTAGTAATACTAGTGTTATCCGATTCGCTCTCTCTGTCTTTTTTTTTTTTTTTTACCGAACAATTAAATGGCGAGATTTCCCATAGATTCTCTTAATAATTGTACGCTAAAATATATGGTAAATTTTTTTTTTTAAAAGCACTTTTTATCCGGTCTGACAATTATACGAAGAAATAAATTTACATTGTAATGCTTGCTGTTTACCGCTGCTATCGTAGTTATTCAAATTATATTTTCATAATTATTACATGAATATTATTAAATAATATGATTACAACTACACCATTATAATTCGTATATCATGTTCATATAATTAACCAACTATTTTAAAATTTAATGTGTGATAGAGAACAATGATATTAAATAATATATTTGACTTGAGGATGGTTATGTTATTCTATATGGATTGATGTTGTGGGGTGTCTTTTTAATAATAAAAAATAAAAGAGGGATAATAATTTTTTTAAAAAAATTATCAAAATTTAAATTATGCATTAAAAAAAATTAAACCAATGTGTTATTCTAAATTACTATATGGTCCCGTATTGGTCAAATGCCATTATAGTAATTTTTGCTCTAGATTAATTTTTAATATTAACTAAAATAGTTTTGGTCAACATAGTGTTATAGTATTGAATATTTTATAAATAAAAAATTAAAAAATCTTTTTATATATTTTTTAAAATATAGAAGATGGTAATAAAAATAAAAATTTGAGGGTAATAAATAAGGGGTGTGGTGCATCCCACCTAATCTTTCCTTCTCATTTATTAGAGAAACCAAGTGGATGATCAATATTCAATTTATATCGATTAATTTTGAGATATTGATGTAGTCATATCAAAATTTTTTATAGATTACTAAGTAAATTAGAAAGCACCCAAGGTTCATTAACTGAATATTTTTAGGTCAATTGTTTATTAAAAAAAATTCATCTATTAATTCATCAAAATTGGATTTTGATCATTAGATATCTAAGAAATTAAGAAGACAATCTACCACTATATCATTACTCCAGGACAAGTGGATTCTCTTTCTCGCTCTTTTTTTTATGATATATAAGGTACAATCAAATATGTGTCCAAAGATATGACTATTTGTTTAGGATGAAGTCGGGTCAAAGTCAAGGTAGTCGGGTAACATAGCGATCAAAGTTGAGGAGGGGTCAACACTCGAGACTAGCACGGTCAAATGTGTCTTGGTTGGGTGGCTTAGCCGATTGGACCTCTAGTTTGGTCGGATCTCAAGCACGGTCAAATGTGTCTTAGGATCGACGGAACCTCGAGTTGTATTTGCGCCCTTCAGAGTCAAGTCGTTTGTGTCACTCGAATACAGTTCGATCAATTATCTCAGACCAATGTTCTGTCCTATTGGACGCAGCACCTTGGCCCGAGTAGACAGGCCAAGCAGAGGCCAAGTCTATGACAGCCACATCATTTCTTAATCTGATCCAACTGCGCCTGCGAACGAGATCCGATTGGGCTACAGAGGGGACTCAGTCGGCCTGCCAGCAAATCATGTCAATGACCTATCAACCCGATGATCTAATATTCTTTTTTGGTGTTTTGTACAACGGTTGTCAAATAATTAAGAGAATATTCTTTGTGCAGTATTTACGAGTGAAACTTCTATTCTGCAAATCACAGAAGTGACAGTACCATTTTTAAAAGGGTGTCAGAATATCAAAAGGGTTGGTCCTTTTTTGGAAGTACATTGATATTCGTGCATAACGAAAAAGTAATTCTATATAAGAGGATCTTCATCTATATGCATAGGTACGCAATGCTACACGACAATACTGACTCAGAAACACTGCTCATTGCATTCTTTTTCCTCTCGATCATTCACTGACTTCACGTGCCTACGTCAAGACCCCTTCATGGCCTAATTAATTACAGACATTTTTTTCCCCTCTACCTTATGTTTTTGGCCCGCAAGAGTGTTCATCATCATTTTCCTCTAACTCATAGTCTTCTAGTGGTGTACATTATGACCATCTACCCAGGGCGTCATCATTCTTAATTTCAGATTATATATAAACCCTAGGCTAAAGTTGAGATAGGCGTTAACTTTTGGCCCTAGACTAGCCTAGCCTAGCCCTATCGACATTGTATATTGGACATAAGTTGGCTTGAGACCCTACAAAAATTGAATGACGGCGCGTATGAAACTACGAACAGCAGTACTCAGACCCCAAAT
>JBBMJZ010402427.1:0-13204 GCA_037833815.1 Zingiber zerumbet
GGCCCCATAACTCAACTACCTCGTATTCTTTTTTGGCATCTCGTATCATAGAGGACAGAAAATATTCTACATGCAAACTTTACATTAGAAGCTTCCTCTCTGCCAAACGCAGAGAGTTCGAGTCCATTTTAGGAAAGGTGTCAGAATACTTTTATGGTCTATTCTTTTTTTAAAACACTTTGAGATTTGTGCACAGACAAACAATAACACTATAAAAGGGGGTCTTCATCTACAGGTGTAGGTATGCTCACACGACTCGAAGTTACATAATTTTATGCATCCATTGTTCTTGCTACAATTTCTCATCTTCTACCGATCATTGACTTGAGCGTCGGAGGACCAACGCCGGAGATCTCTTCCCTGGTTTAGTCACTAAAGCTCTTTTTGACACGTAGGAGCGCTTTAGAGCTATTTTTGAGATGGCAAGGAGTCAACACCAGAGCCACGTATATCCAGCACTTCATCTCCACCGATTTTATATAGGATCAACATATATAAAAATATCATCACAAAATAAAAATTAATTGATGAAGACTATCGACAAAGAGTATTTCTAAAAAAAATAATTCCTTTTAATTTTAACATTCAATTGTAAATTAACGGATGGATCATGGAAGGATATTTTATTAATTATAATTGATGTATAAAATTTTTAAAGCGTATTATAGTAATAGTTATAAATAATAAATTAGCAAAATTTATTTAAAATATAAAGATACTATTACTTAGAGTATCCACATGGTGTCACAAACTAATGTGCATCGGTAATATAATATCTACACATTAATAATGTTCAATTCTTTGAATATTTTTAAAGAATAGATTTTATATAAAAAATTCAAAAAATAAAAAATTAAATTTTAGAAATAAAGAATAAGATGAATAAATGGATAGTAAAATCTATAAATAATCTAATTGAAAATGGAACATATATTAATTCTTCAAATCAATACGGATATCTAACTCTTTCACTACCTACTCTATTATTTCATAAATTCAAAAGTACTCACCAACGTCATTCTTAAATTTGTCATCTGGTCGAAGGGGATTTGAAAAATCATGCGCTCGGGCATTAAGTATAAATCATGATGGCATTAAGTATAATAAATCAGGAGAATGAGAAGGAGGCGACCTGAAAAACAATAGGGACCACATAAAAATTGAAAATTAGCAAATTTTAATTTTCCATGTATAAAATATTTGTTTTTGGTTAATATGCATTTAATGTCAGTTTCAGATATTTGACCATAAATTAAAATTCTAAAAAAAATATCATTTCTTTCATATGCGTAAGAACTTGCTAGATTTAATTTAAGCACTTTCTTAATTAAGAATATATTATAAAACAATGTCGAAAGCTAAATTACTAATTTTGGAATTTATTTATTTATAATATGTTGTCAATATTAATCCAACTTCCATCTTTTTTAAAAAAAATTGTATATATTAAGGAGACATTAAAAACCAATTTATAATTTTACATTTTATTATATTTGTTTTTAATGCCTTCACGTATATAAAGATTCCGTGGCAAGAATGTAATGATTTTTAAATCTATTTTCAGACTGTTTCTAATTTTATTAATTGCAGATGCTTCTGGAATAGACCGGCCTACATCGTGTATATATATGATCTCATCCCTGGGCAGAGTTGCAATCCGCCTTCCGCCTCGGAGTCGTCGCAAGGTTCGCCTTTCGCCGATTCGTACTTCTCCGAAGCGATAAGATGGTAAGTGGCCGCCTTCTGTTTATCTCCCTTCTCTTTCGACGAAATCTGTAGTAGTGTTTTCCCCAATTTGCGTAGATCTGTTAAAAAAAAATTGAGCTATTGGTATGCATATCGCGTTGATGAGAGAGATCTCGCAATTTTGTATCTATCTTTTCGGTTTAAATTTCAATCTCGATTTTCATGGGATTTGCATTATAGCTTTGAGTTAGGATATCTTAGGTTTGTAATTCACCTTTCATTTACATTTTTTTTTAGATCCTTCTATGTTTTTTCTTGTTTGGATAATTAAGAAGGCCTTTAGGCCCCCCGTTTATGTTATTTTGAAATCTGTGATGGTTGTTGTGGCTGTAATGTAGATGACAGTAAGATTCGTGGTTCACCACAATGAATTGAAACAAATACTTGCTTCAAATTGATTTTTTTTTTTATGAATATTCCATACGTGGGCTGTAAATTTAATATTTCGAGAATGGTAACTACTTCAAAATTGTTTATGATGGTGTTTTGCTTGGACAGAAATTGAAGGGGGAAAAAAAGAAAGGATTAGTCTTTCTTTTTTGTTTTTGTTGTGTAGTACATGAAATAGAAGGAAGGTGGGGATATAATCCGATTAGTTCATTTTATTTTTGACATTTATCATATCACGTCCCTGTTCCTGGTATTTGGTTTTGATCAAACCATGCTCCTATGTTTTTTACCAAATCAATTCCCGTGTATAATTTTTTCCTAAATTTTCTTTGATTTTAAGTTTCCTTCTAAAGCCTAATGCAAGCTAATTTGCAATTTATCTTACAGCATAATTTCTAAACAAAAATTAAATATCTAAGCTCCTTTCAAACTAGGATGACCATTAAAGAGTTCATCATCCCTTAATTTTGCATAAGATTTGAGATTTGAAACTGCAAATTGATTTAAAAATCAACATGCCGGTGGAAAACACCAACATTTATTGTCAACTTATGGAATCAAAATTCCAAGTTATGTAACAACGAGTTCTGAGTGTATAAATGATCATCTTAAGTTGGAAGATATTCAATCTATTTTTCATTCAGCAGTCAACTCTCATATTGCAACCTGATTTGCAACTCAATTTGTGGCCTATTGTATTGTTTTTCACCTGCAGGTTTATTTGCAAATCTGCATTTTGTAAGGTCACGTTATGTAAAATTAAGGTATGAGGGATTACTTATTGAATATGTTAGGTGGGAAGGAATAATATCTAGTTTTTTTCAAAAAAAAAAAAACATGCGGCAAGTTTAATTAATGGGATCACTAAGAACTTCATGATGCCTTGGATATTATTGAAGATAAAAACAAAGCACGTGAAATATGAAGATAACGTGAAGGCACACGTATTCTTTTGAAGGAAAATAGACAAGTCTACATGAAAAATGGAAAAAACCTATAGTGTCTGTTGAAGAGTCTTTAAATGAGGTCATTGATGGAGATTGAGTATTAGCTCCCTATGTTGATGTTATACCTATAGTGGATTACTAGTGTAGTTGAAAGACCTCAAAACTCTAGTTCATGCAAAATTCAGGTGTGAGGGACCCCTTATTGAAGTCTTAAATTATAAACAAAATTTTGGTTTGTACACTTACCGGTGGCAAGTGGTCTCAGAATTTTCGTCCCAAGTAACATATTCTTAATTTGGTGGTCTTAGTTTCATTGTTCATTAGAAATTATGCAGTGTAGCACTTACAATCGCATATATGAAACTTATATAATTGATTGCTTTTGCAGACCACTTCAAGGCGATACGCAGACCATAAAATACAGAAGTTCCAGAAGAATGTATCCAAGAGGGGATCAGTGCCAGAGACAATAGTGAAGAGAGGAAGTGACTATCCTGTTGGCCCTGTTATGCTTGGGTTCTTCGTCTTCGTAGTCATCGGATCATGTATGCCTTGCTAACCTTATCTATTTTTGTTTCTTTGGCTGTTCTCATTTACTTCCCAAGCAAGGTATTATTGTCGTTGTTATTACCTGTTCACCCCATAGCTACTGGTCATCAAGAATTCTCTGTAGATCCAATTGAGTTATAGTTCCTGGAATGCTTCTTTAACTAATTAACTGTCAATATAGGCATGCTAATGTACTTGTTCCCCAATTGGTTTGGCAGCTTTATTTCAGATAATTAGAACAGCCACAAGTGGCGGAATGGCATGAAGCTGAGGGCGTAAAGTCAATCCAAGTGCTAGGGAACTATTATTTTTCCAATGAAAACTACAAGCCAGATGGATCAAAGAGTGACTCTGTACTATGGATATGAACTGGTGGTTGATATCATGATTTATTTTTGACAATTACAGATTTGGATGCTAACGTTGCTTCATCTAAACATCTACTTGGCAGTTTCATTTTCATATTATCCGACTGTGAAATACATTTACGTGATGCTAAAATTCTTATCTTTCATGATGCACCTTTACCAGAGAATTCACTAAAATTTCTAGAATATTTTATTCATGAAAAAATAATAGTCGGGCTATCAACATGCTATCACTTCTGGAAGGAAATCTATGAATAAATTTGTGGATTTAATTGTCTTTTTCTTCGTACATGGACAGGAGTGAGGGACAAAATAAAAACATAAGACTAGTATAATTCTCTCGTTTTGCAGCCTCCGCAATTCCATCTTCTTCCTCAACGAGATCCTTGACAACGTCTCTCAATATCAGGACCATTTTGGCCCTATTGCTGAGTCCACTCCCATCAATTCCTTCTTGTGTCCTTGTCTTGCAACTCAACTAGTAGAGGTTGCAAATACTGGATGTCTGGTCCATTCAACTTCACTAGCTAACTCATGGTAGGGACTCTATGAAGATTTAAGTTGAATTGTTTGTCCGTCGTCATATGCCCAATACATAACAATCACGGAAAAATAATCAAACTTTTTAAGTTGTAATGAAGAAAAAAAAAATGACCTCGCAACTTTTTAGCTTGAATTGTTTGTTCCTGCTCCTTCATCTATCTTGTAAAAAAAGTTCACGCTGTTTATACATTTGTTCAAGCGAATTATACTATTCGTATTTTTCATGACATATTTAGCTTGAGCATTTAGTTTAAAATTGACTGAATCTATTTAATTATTAAAACTGAGCACATCAAACCTTTTTTAACTAATTAAATTGATTAAATTATTCAAAAAAATGGTACAAACTGATAAAATATTGATTAATTCGATTTTGACATAATTAATTACATTGATATCCTATTTTAATTTTTTATCCTCGGAATCATAGACTTGAGGGTTTTCTAACGTAGAGATTTAAGGTACAAGTTATTTGGTTTATTCGATTTAATTGAATTAAAAATTTTAAAATATAAATTGAACTGAATTACTCAAAATAGCTTTTTTTTTTTTAAAAAAAATAAATTTTAAAAATAACTGAATTATATTTTTAAATTCGGTCTAACCGAACTTCTATCACCTAGAGGTGTTTATTTATTTATTTTTCAATTACAACAATACCAATTGAGTTTATCTTCCATGGAGCTTTTATTAAAAAATAAATTTTTAAAATAACTGAATTATATTTTTTAAATTCGGTCTAACCGAACTTCTATCACCCTAGAGGTGTTTATTTATTTATTTATTTTTCAACTACAACAATACCAATTGAGTTTATCTTCCATGGAGCAACATGTGCAATTTATTGATCATTGATCACGTGATTACTAAATCTAAGTTGTCATGTAAACTTACAGTTAGGATGATGAAAATTATAATATGATTCACTCACAACTCTTTGCCTAACAAATACAAGAGAGGTGTTTCCCCCCCTTAATTATTTGGCCAATTAGTCATTTTTATCAAAACGTAAGGATCATGTTGTAACTATGGAAATTATGGAGTGCCAGTCTATATATGAAATTAGGTGATTTCACATGAAACATTTTCTTAGAGCATACATGTCAAATTTTTTTATTTAAAATACATAATTTAGGATAAAAAATTATAGATATTTATTTTTTACTATACCATATATCAGTTACTCTATTTTTTTTCTCGCTCCGTTCTAATATTTAGAGAATATAATCTATTTTCGTAAATTTGGAAAACTATTATTAAAAATATAAAATTTTTAAATGAGATAATTGATATATATACTTATGAAAGAGTGACTGTCTAAATTGTGCCTCGAGTTAATCTTACAGACAACCTAATTAATTGGTCAAAATAATGACTCAATTGTAAATATGTATGATATTTATATATATCTTTCAGAAATTTAGAAAGATTAAATACTTTAAATAACAATTAAATCAAAAAATACTAATAATGCAGTTCGGATCTTGGTCCGCAATTTATAAATTAAAAATGGTAATGGATCCTACCCATAAATAGGTAGGATCCATCTAAATTAATAGTCTAAATTAATGGATCATCTTCTGATCTGTTAATTATGGACTAGAGGATTTGTGCCTTTCTAATAATGAGTGTAATATCTAATAGACCCGAAAGTTCCCAGCGAAAATTATTAAAAATTGTATTATTTAGAAAATCTAGACTCCTTTGTTTTTTTGGGAATTAATCCTTTACAAAAAATAAAATAGATAATGAAACACGCTGAGCTTTTTTATTCTCTGACAAAAAAAATTATGTGGATAAGATCGGCTAATTCTATATTAAAAGCAAACGCTTTTATTTAAGAACCAAACGGGATGATTACGCGGCCTAATCATATAATCAAAAGCTGAGTTGCTGTTTGCCAATAGCAATGCAGGTCTTTGTTGAAACAGGGAACAAAATGCCTCACCAATAATTGATTGCTCATGGCACGAAGAAATGGGACTCTCTTCCCGTGTCAATGGAGTTTGTGCTCCCTGACTGAAACGACGCATCAATCTTCTACCATTCGCTCTTCCATGCCCGGCCGACGTGCCGCGAGGCGCCGGAGGCCTCCGTCGATGACGGCCACAGCGGAAAGCAGAGCAGCGATGGAGAAACAGAGAGGGCTGGCTGACGAGGCGACCCATTCCATGCGCGCCGCAGGCGGTGAGGGCAGCCTTGCGGTGGTGAAGCAAGGTAAAATCAAAAATAAAATTTAAGAAAAGAAGAGAACGTTTGGTAAGGAATTAAATGGATGAGTTGGATGGTTTCAATAAATTCCATTGCTGTACCTTTTTTTTTTTTTTTTTTCCTTGGAAATCTACTTTAGATTTTCTAAAGCAGTGATAATTAAAGGGACCATGAATGCCTCCTCCAATAATTCTACCGCCCTGTGGGATGGCGTGGAATCTGAAGTGAATGAGAGCTGTCATTGACCCCAACATCTCTTCATAAGCTGTGACGGCAACGTATACATCGATTCCCCCACATCAGACACGCATCATTGCAAGTGGATCACAAGACCAAAAGTACACCGAGCAGGATGATCGCAAATCCGTTCATCATCCCAAAAAGAGATGTCAATCAACAGCTCTATACTTTAAGGAGAAAAATAAATAAACCAGCACAATCCCTCCCCACTGTATCAATCTAGTTGCCGAACCTTTTTCAATAAACGTGGTTGCATAAAGGGGTTCGAAAAGGGAGGAGACATGCAGGGATTGTAATTGGACAATCGGAGAGCCTCATTTCGATAATGATTTTGGAGCTTTGAACTCTGAGCTGACTGTTGTGTGCAATTCAAGATCCCGTTACGTATTAGATAGGATCTAAGCAAGTCATAAGCGCAAGCACGTTAGGGGATTGATTGCTTGGGAAGGGATCTCTCGGAAAAAAAAATTCCGGAGTTTTGATGGGACGGAGGTAGAGACAAGGCAATAGTCAATGAGGGTGATGATGATGAGAGAGAGGCAGCGAAAAGGAAACCTGCCGGCTTTTTTGGCAGTATTCCAGGATCGTATCGTCGCTGCTGCTGCTGAGCAGCAGCAGCTGATCTTCTTCTTTATCGCTGCATTTTCAGTGGACGTCTTTTTGTAAATTACTGCGGCTGCGTCAGGTAAGAAGAATTTTGCCTGCAAATCTTCAAAATTAAACACGCAATTAAATGTGTAAATTTTCTGTTATCAGAGAGACATTTTCTAAAGCTAGAGCTTCGCCTGGGCCTGGGAGTCTGGTTGATGTGGACCGGGAGATGCCTTTTTCATCCCCCGCTACAGGACAAGAGAAGCGGAGGATGCTGGTGAGGGGCCGCGGCCAGCGTGTAGGTACTGAAATATCAACACGTGTCCTGGTTTTCGACGTGGACGGCCTCGATGCGACCGCGCTGAAACTCAGGGTCTCCTTAACCCGAGTTAATTCCGCCGCTTTATTAGACTCGCTTCGCCATTTTTTGGTCTTCTTCCGCTTTGTTTCCTAGCCAAGGGAAGTTCTCGCGCCGCCCGAGGAGACAGCGCCGCTCGCCATCTTCCGTCGTCTCCGTTGCTCGTCTCCTGGCGGCGATCGGTTTCTGTTGGCAGCGCGGGAGAGCGGAGAAGGGAATAAAAATCTGCCTTTTCCTTTCAACAGTCGGCCTCCTTGTCGTCGGTGGAAAGGTTGTTGGGAGCTCTGTTCCTTGCGTATTTTGGGGCTAACAGGGTTGCGGACGACTGGTAGCTGGGAAAAGCTTCCTTTTTATTCTGGAGAGAAAGTGGCGTAGATGATGGAGTATGAGAATACCTCCGTCAGGACCATCTCTAATTCCGGTTCCGGTGGAGCTAGCGTCGATGCGCCGCCGTCAACGGGGCAGCCTCCGCAGATTCCGGTTAAGAAGAAGAGAAACCTACCCGGAACACCAGGTATGTGGTGTTGGAGTTGTTCGATTGTGATGTTAAGTGTTTGATTCTTGTGAAATTCGAAAGGGTTTGTGTGGTGAATAGATCCGGAGGCGGAGGTGATCGCGCTCTCTCCGAAGACACTACTGGCGACAAATCGATTTGTGTGTGAGATTTGCAACAAGGGATTCCAGCGGGATCAAAACCTCCAACTGCACCGGAGAGGGCATAATTTACCATGGAAACTGCGGCAGAGGTCGGGGAAGGAAGTGCGGAAGAGGGTTTATGTCTGCCCGGAACCGAGCTGCATTCACCACGATCCGTCGAGGGCTCTCGGCGATCTCACCGGCATCAAAAAGCACTTTTGCCGGAAGCACGGTGAGAAGAAGTGGAAGTGCGATAAGTGCTCTAA
This sequence comes from Zingiber zerumbet, assembly GCA_037833815.1. Classification (NCBI taxonomy): domain Eukaryota; kingdom Viridiplantae; phylum Streptophyta; class Magnoliopsida; order Zingiberales; family Zingiberaceae; genus Zingiber; species Zingiber zerumbet. The sequence goes on from JBBMJZ010402427.1 coordinate 8,846, forward strand.
GAAGTATGCCGTGCAGTCGGACTGGAAAGCCCACTCCAAGGTCTGCGGCACACGCGAATACCGCTGCGACTGCGGCACCATCTTCTCACGGTAACCTCATTAATCCTTGCATAGGTGTTGTGTGATTTGCATTTGGATATTTCATTTGTCTCTGGTTGTGTAGGAGAGATAGCTTCATTACCCATAGAGCCTTTTGCGACGCGCTAGCTGAGGAAAGAGCTAAAACAGGAACAGCTGTTCTGACGATGAATTCGAAACCTGATGTAGATGATGGAAAGGTGACGGAATCTACAAAAGCAAAAGTGGCGGTGGCGGCAGCTCTTGAGACAGCTTCTGCGGCGGCAGTCGAGACTGCATCGCCGCTGGATCGGCAAGGTCGGTTTTGTCGTTTCTTTCCTTTTCTTTTTTTCATCCTTGAATCCTCGTTATGACTGCATATTAGTTTATGGAAAGAGAAAGAACTTTGCAAAGGGTTTTTGTCGGATCTGAAGCTTCTGATGCAATAAAAAAAAAACGCAACTTTGCTGGGATTAGAACATGGCGATTGTGTTTTTCGTTTTTTATGCTGTCCGAGTTGCCCTTTTCGCGGATCCAAATGGATTGGAAGATGAAATTTCTGTGATGTTGGCCGAGAAAAGAAGTTCTTGTTTCGTTTCTTTCGAAATTGTCACTACTCAGAAACTGCGATCCCAGTCGCTCAGCTAAAGAAGCTGGACTGAATGGAAAGTAAACAGGAATCTCCTCATCTTCATGGCATCATTATCATGCTTCTTTACCTTTCTTTCTTTTGCTTTCACTTCTTAGGGAAACTAATAGTGCAAGAAAAAGGACCACACCTTTTTGAACGCGATCGTAATTTCTTTGCAGGTCCAGAGAAGTCGACTGGGCTTCTGCAACACGTGCCACCACCTTCGTCGACGCTGGCGAACACCAGCGGCGCAGCCGCTTCCTCCTCCTCTGCCACCACCAGCAGCAACAGTGGCGGCAGCAGCAGCAACAACACCAGCATGTTCGCGAACCTCTTCGCCTCAGTGTCCGGAGCCACCACCGCATCTCACTGCAGCGCCACCTTCTCGGACCTGATGGGCGCCATGGCCGGTCACTCCGACCGCCCCCTCGGGGAACCGCCCTCCCTTTGTCTGGCCACAAACGGAGGGTTCCCCTCCTCCTTGTTCCCGCCGCACGGTCGATCGCACGACCGGCATCCATTCGCCCCATCTCCGGCCTCCTCGCACATGTCCGCGACGGCATTGCTGCAGAAGGCAGCTCAGATGGGCGCTGTGGCGACCGGTTCATCCTTTCTCAGAGGGTTTGGCCTCGACGCTCCCTCGGGGCAGCAGGAGATCAGTATCGTCCGTGACAGCACTCTGCAGTGGGGGCACCAGCGGCAGCAACTGCTTCAGCCAGAGCCGGTGCCTATGCTGTCTTCCGGGCTCGGCCTCGGACTCCCTTACGAAGACGACTTGATGATGGGCTCTGCTTCTCTGTACGGGGCCAAGCCGGCCACACTGGATTTCCTCGGACTTGGAATGGAGCCGGTTGGTGGCGGTCCCAATGGAGAACTATCGGCGTTATTGTCTTCGTCAATTGGTGGAAGCCGTCTCGATATCGGACCAGGAGCAGCTGTCGCCGGAGGACGAAAAGTTGTGCCGAAACCTACAAGTCCAGCAAATCCGTAGAAAAAGAAGAAGGCATGACTCAGTTTCCCTTCGTTATGTTTAGCTGTAGAAACAATGTTCTAGTGTTCTTTGGTCAATTAGAAAATAGGCAGGAGCTGAACTATTCATGTATTTCCATGTCTCTTCTGTTTTTTCCTCCTTGGTTCTTCGATTTCTTGTTTGTTTTGTCAAAGTGGAAAACATCTGATGTTACGGGGAAGACACAGACGTACATATTGTTCATGTTTCTTTGATAATGAGTTTCAAGTAATTAATTAGTACCCAAATGACCATCTTGCATGCACTTTCTTTTTCTGAAAGCAAGAAAGTTCTTCGAGCTGCATTTTCTAACAGAACAATAATTGTCAATAATCTCCTTCTCAATCAACCAAAACACAAACACACTTCCAATTCCTCCGAGTCCATCTATCCAAATCATTGGCACACTTATTCCGCTCTCTCTCAACAAATCCGCTTAATTTCCAAAGGTCATGGTGACACATCCTATTCTTTCAAGCATCTAGCAGCACAGATGAAAGTAATGCAGGTGTTATTTCAATCCAAATTTAATTCCAGCAAGATAACCACAAAATTAACTAAGGAAGACTCTGACTAATTCTCTCGTGATACCAATTACTCTTCATTCTACAAGTGCAGAAACCTATGCAACATCACAAAAGAACAAAAGTTGATCCTCTTCTTTGCCTAAAGTAGCAGCCGCTCTGTGCACTTTTTTTGTCTGAGGTGACAGCTGACTCGATGCCATAACCCTTGGAATTTCTTTACTTCAGGCTTGGTAACCTACACGAGTCCGTCAACAAGTGTCTGTCAAATGCCCTTCTGTCGAGCATCCAGCAGCTACTAATGAAATTGAAACAACACCAGCAGAAGAATGAAAGCAGTGTGGTTAACATCTCAGTCCAAATTTCATCATCTGCTACATTTCAACCGATGGCAATATCTACAAGTCCAAAAGTCCATGCCACAATACAGAATAGTAGAAATCGATCATCCCGTCCACTTAAAGCAATTGCCTCCCTGTGAGGATTTCAGTCTGAGCTGGAAACCGACTAGATACTATGACTCCGTAGCACCTTGTGGACATCACACTAAACATGAGAAACTTGCGCGACGAACTAATCGACATTAATGGCAGAAGCAACATTTGAATCGGTAGGAAAGTCGCTTTCTTTATCAAAAATCTACTCGGAGTTAATCCAAGTCAAAAGTTAGCTGATATATATTGACTTTTCTCTATGGGTTTCAGTCGCGGTCCCGAGTTAATTAGCATCTCATGATGTCGTGTAGAACTGACCTCGTTGTCGTTTTGCACAGTTTAGAATAATATTTATGGCCGTCTGGTCCGGGGCCATTTATTGTGTCTCAATACCTACGTTTGTTAATTGCTTGTCCCACTCGCTCACTTCTAGTCACGTTGAATGAGGAAGTATGCGCGGGTAACGCTGCAGCGAATGTCTACTCATTTTTTATAGTTTTAAATAGTCTCAAATTTAATAAATTAATAGATAATTTTTTTTTAATAGATTGATAAATCATTCTATAGAACCAAATCAATTAGTATTGCCATGATTAATAGATATAAATGAGATATATCATACCAATAAAAAAAAATCTCTTACTTTTCTCTAGTTTTTTTTTTTCATTTTTTAATTAATATTGCTGTGCCGATTCTGGCTAGCTCAGGCTTTGAATTCTGGCCTGCACAGTTATAGAATTATAGTAATTCAATGCCAACTGTTTGCTTGTTAATTAACAGTTGACATTAAATTACAAATCCTATGACTGTATGAACAATCGTCGTGTGTTAGTTTTGACTTTGTTATGCAACTGTGGCCTGTCATTTGTGACATATCTTGGTCATATTTTCTCCATTTTCTATATGTTTCCTATAAGTTTCATTTAATTCTGTAGCATCTTAGGCATTCATTCAGTAGTCTTAATCTTAGCTCAACAATGTAGCGACGGCTGTCAAAATGTCGATGCTGAGCAATTTATTAATAACCTAACTAATCGAACCGATTAAATCGAAATTGATATTTAACAAATTAAACTTTTTTTAAAAAAACTCAACCAACCAAATTTTTCTACAAAAATTAAACAAAGAACCGATAAAAATTTAATTAATTTTATCAAAAAATCAAAATAATCATATTTTCATATAGTTGAATCCACTAATCAATAATCAACGGCAAATAATATAGTAGTTGATTGATATTTTTAATAGAATTTAGACTTTTAAAATTAGGATCAAACTGGTTAAATTGAATTAATTGATATTTTATTAAATTAAATAAACTTTTAAATTAATCGAATCCAACATTTAAACTCATCAATTAAATAAGTTAATTTAATTTAACCGAACCTTTATAGACTCTTTCTCACAACTTGATAAAAGCCACAAAATAAGAAGATATCTTATTGGGCCTTCTAACAACAGACCCAATGACTACACCAAGGAAACTACAACAGTTATTTCTTTTTGTATGTTATAAACATGGATGATAATAAAATTCTGTGTGAACTTTTTTATTTATTTGGTTGTGTGAACATAGAATAATTTCATGAATCCATCAAGTTGAATCAGAGCCATAAGTTTAGGTTTATCGTCATATCTATAGCATTGGTTTTCAATGATTTAAGTCCTGTATATTTTATGCTAGGTTTGAATTAATACAGTAAA
>JBBMJZ010402435.1:0-13203 GCA_037833815.1 Zingiber zerumbet
TTGATATCTCTATATCCATGACTTGTGAGATCAAGTCATCGAGTTGACCTACATGCTAGTCTCATCGCATTAACATTGTCCCTGAATATTAATACTTGACTAGGAATGATTAAGAGTAGTGTTCTCTATATCATCTCATTATCAATTCAACTAATCAATTGATATAGATAAGAACCTTCTACTCATGAACACTATTATACTCAGTTATTTGACACCAATACAAGTAAGTATAATAACCATAAAAAAATACCTTTATATATGAATATGATACATCAGTCCATACAACAATCATCACATGATCAGATCTAGGGCTCTCACTAACAGTAGATACCAAGATTGACCCTAAACTTTGAAGGGTTTGGTGAAAAAAAAGGATCATTTGTATTCATATAAAAAATAATAAAATCGATGCTATAAAATAGGAAAAGCGATAATGCAACAACGCGACGATGCCATAATGGCGACGTTGGAAATCATAATGTGGGCACTAGGAAGATGGCAGTGGGTAGTTGTTGGCATGGATGACGAGTTTGAGAGTGAGCAAGAGTAGGTTATAGAAGATTAGAATTTAGGGAGATAGAAATAAAAAAAGTTCGGTAAAGGAGAAACATAAGGTTTGCTCGATACGTATTTTTCTTTTTTTTTTTGGCACTTTTATAAAAAAATAAAGTCCATAATATTTTTGGAATTTATAATTAGATCATTTATAATTAATTTTTATTTTAATGAACACGAAAATTATTGTTGTTAACCTTTATATAAAACAATTACTAAAAATAATTAGGTCCACCCCAAGTGTGGCTCCATGTGCCGATACACTTTTACCATCCTAGGGTCAGCTTTGATAGATGTCATATTAGTAGTACTTTTATTTATATTTGGAGTAATAGACGGGTGTCATTCCTTTAATTTATATAAGATCTGCTAAATTCCATTATTTTTTAGGGAAATATATATCCAAATAGATTTAAGCATATTATTAAAAAATATCTATTAAAATTGTGAATATTTCAAATAATATACAATAAAAAAAAAATCAGAGTGTGACATTTTCAAAAACAGGTGAGTCCAATGAACACATGTAGTCGTTGATTTAATATGGTTAGACAATTGCACTGATGAGATAAAACTTTGAGAGCACCAAAGATGAAAAATAGAGAAGAGGGAAGAGAAATAAGAAAGTTTAAAGTTCATATGATGCACAATGAGCTTAAAAATGGATAATGATAGTCTTAAAATAAAAAACTACATATAAAGATTTATAGAAGAAAACGTACATAGGATTGCTCAGAGCGAAAAATTATCGGATTTTAGATGTCACCACTGCTATGATAGGATTGTTTAAAGTGAAAAAACTTCAAACTGCACAAGATGTCATCAGTGCTGTGACAAAATTACGAAGAGGCTAGACAAGATTTTAGATCTCGCCGATGATGCCAGTGTCGATGCTAGAGAGATTTAGGATTTTTTTTGGATTCTTAGAATTTTTTAGCCGTCGAAACGATATTTTAGCCCGACAATGTTTGAAAATGTTGCATGTAGGATGACAAATTTTGGTGTGCAAAACCTTGATTGTTTCGGTTGCAGGGGATGGTCCAGACGATCAAGGAGCTTCGATTGGAAGATTGAGCGCGGAGCAAAACTAGGAATAGAGACGTCGCTATAATTGGAGCTAGCCAGGAGGGGCGTTTGGTAAATGACATTCGTGTTCAGGTTTTCTCGAAGAAAAGATTATTGTGGCATCATGCTTCAGTTGAATAAGATGGTTTGGATGAGTACGTGGAAAGGATGGGTATTTATATTTTGATAAATATGAAACTTGGATACTCTAATATGATTATAAATTCTGTAAACTTACCATAGGATAATAAATTGGTAAAAAGTAAATATGTTTGTTCCTCATTGACTATTCCTAGGCTTTCTGTGCGCGGCGGGTAGCCTAAGAGCCCGACACCTTTAATTATGATTCTCATTTAGAGAAAAAATTCTTACAAATACGTCATACTTGATCAAACTACGGATACCTAGATATCTTATTGTAGCACTATAACCTTGGGGACTACCATGCGATAATAAGAAAACTTATCTATGTGATCCAATAAATTGTCATTATTTTTATCCACGATAAACCATCGGAATAACTTTTTTTTGTAATTTCTTATCTTATTTCTTGCCTAGTTAGTGAATCAAATGAAACATTTTATGGAGTTAATAGTTAGAGGCAAAACTAGAGGGACTTAAAGTTTTGGGATATTTAAATTGATAGGGTATTCAAAAAAAATTAATAGAATTTGTGGAACGAAAATGCAATTTTGCTAATAATATTATATAACATTCTGTCCCTTCCGGAGTCTGCTTTACCTAAGCTCTTTGATTATTCTCGACATTTTTAATCACCAAGCATTTGTGTTTTATCTATCTGTCGAAGCTTTGAAGAGAGGAGATGGGGGACGAGCGGCGATGGCGATCGCGACGGTGACGGAGACGCTGGTTTCTTTGTGCCTGCGAGATTTCTATTAAATATGCAGGTTTCTTGATTCTCTTTTTCAGTCTCCCTGGTGGGTGTTGTGACGATTTTTCGTGCTGATTTTGGAGATCTACTCACGAGCTGGATGCGGTTGGTTACCACAATACGACCGGTGTCGATCGAGAATTAGCTGCTTGCTTCGAGATTTGCTGGCGGATCAATGTCGTTCATGAGTATGATTCAGGATATGAGAGATGAATTTGGAAGCATCTCGAGGAAAGGGTTCGAGATGAAGCTAGGGTATGGATTGAAGTCAAGGTCGCACCGGTTGATACACGATGCGGTGGATCTGCCGCTGGCGGACGGGATGAGTCAGAGCTGCTGGGAGAATATGCCACCTGAGCTACTAATGGAAGTGCTGATTAGGATTGAGGAGGCTGACGGCTCGTGGCCTCTGCGGAAGGGTGTGGTGGCCTGTGCAGGGGTGTGCCGCAGTTGGAGGAGCATCATGAAAGATATTGTCAAGACGCCAGAGGTGTCGGGGAAGCTTACCTTCCCTATATCAGTGAAACAGGTACTGAAGCGAATGGATTGTTTTGAGTCGTGATTGGTTGTTTTTCCCGTTGGTGTATTGCCACAAATGTTTAATTTTGTTTCTTACTGCCAACTTATTTATATATGTTGAAGAATCAGCTAGTTCTTAAAACATCTTTTCTTATAACAAGTTACTGCTTCACGTATCTGTGATTATAAAGGATGTGACCTAGGATATTTTTTTCCTTCTCTTCTGTTTTTATCTCTTGTTGTGATCATGTAAAGCACAAGGAAGTTTGGTATATCCTATTCCTTTGCATGACAAGATAATGTTTGTATCAACTTCATTTGATGTTGTCTTAGATCTTTCTCGCTTTCTTCTTCTTTATCATCATCATCAGAAGCTGGGTTTGCCCCTACATTTTGGGGTTGCCTCCTATTGCATCACCTTGCCATATTTATTAACCTCTTTTATACAATTGCAGCCTGGTCCTAGGGATTTTCCTCTCCAATGTTTCATTAGACGGAATCGTAACACACAAACTTACCACCTTTATCTTGGCCTTACCCAAGGTGAGCCTTTATCATTTTATGTACGAACATCCATTTCTCAAACTTTTTTCATTGCAGATCAATGTTAAGTTCCTATTTGTTGTTTTTATATGCTCTTAAGTATCTACACAAACTTTTTATTAGATACATTTTTTAACTTCTAGAAGATCATCTATTTTGGATTATTCCTGTTAATGCAGAAAACAATGATCTGATAAAAAAAATGACATTTATTCATGATCTCCAGTGATAAGTTCCAACTCTTAATTGGTTTTAATCCATCAAGCACAAAATAATATAATGTCCAAGTAAATATTCATTTGCGATGTGTGTATTTAGACAGCTTCTTTTAAGCTTTTGTAATTATTTTGTGTCTGTTGTTGTTTAACTGGTCAATTATTAAATTATTGGCTTTATTTTAAGAAAGGATTGGAAGCCGCATTCTGATGGAATGTGACAGAAATTACATTTATGTTTTTGTCTCATTCGATATTCTTGGTGATTGCATTAGTCACGTGTCTATATATATCTGTATATCTACCCTGTTTTATCTAGATGCCCCGAACATTATTCAACCAGACAGCATTGTTCACCTAGCTGGTTGGTTCCTGCATAAACAGTCTATGTAAATCTCTTAGAATTCTCTGGTTTACAATTACATTATTATAATTATATTTTAGCAAAAGTTGGACACTATTGCGTTTCTAGTTGTCTCATATTGTGGCAACAAATAGGAAGCCATGATAAAGCCATTCAAAAAAAGTTATGAATGATATTAGTAGTTGGCCTGTCATTCATTCCACTTATATGATTAGAAGTTGGATGAAGAACATGTATTGTGCTTTGCATTTGTGTCAACCTAACGAATACCATTCATATAATTAAAGATCTAAGTGTTCATGAACTTATGGTCTTGAAATATTAACTCTCAAGCATGATTTAGAATCTTGAGTTGTGGTAGTCAACATGCCATAGTTTTTTTGTTCCACTCCCGTACTAAGACATAGAATGACATCGACATCATGATCACCACATGTTGCGATCCATCCTCCCTGCTACGGAACAATGAAGGCTTTGATTGTGACGAAATAACAATGCAACTAGATCAGGAGAAGTATCATGAGGGAAGATGGATCACCAAGGCTTTGGTCCCAATAGAACACCAACTATAGGCTTCAGTAGATACATAACCACGACTAAATACTTTGGTTGCCATACATTGACAATTGGAGGCTTTGGTCACAATAGAACAACGACCGAAGGTTTTAGTTGTGCCATAAGTGAGGATGAATCATGAAGACTTTGGTTGTGCATAATAGATTGATAAAACCCTAGTTGATCAACTACAATACAAGGAGACATGAGCTAGATTTCGAGGCTTTAGCAACATTAGTGCTGCTTTTAGGTAAACTCCTTGTCAATGTGAGGTGATGTGAGAGAGATACAAAACTTCTTCAGCATTGGCAATGCCTCCAAGTAAGCTTCTCCTCATTAGAGCGATTTACACAATATTGCCAACACCACCAAAATGGTATGAAATTGTCTCATTCTAGCTAGGGATTGTCATCCTATCTTGGAATAAGATTTTAAACCTTTTCTTCAAGTAGGACCTTGTGTACCTTCCATTGTAGAGAAAATCATTTTGTCTCTTGTCCAATTAATTTATGTAAACCTTTCATTTTATTTAGTATAATTTCTTGCAGATTGTGTTATAACGGTTTGTCACAAGATAGTACAATCTTTCAATATTATTTGAGTTTATATAGATTAAGTGAAAGAAACATGTTGCAACACATTAACTTAGCGGACTCGTACATTGACGAGTCAAGCTTGTTCCTATTTTTCCAAGGTTGTCACATTCAGTGACATTCTTTCAGCAGAATATGACAAAATTAAGGACATTGAGGAGGAGAAAAATTTGAGATAAGAAAGTAATGGGAAATTAAGAGACCTTGTCTCGTTTGTTCTACAATCCATTCTCTTAATTTTCTCTCCTTTGATTGCTTCAATGGTGAAGGATATAGCCCTTGTTGATGTAGCAACTACACTTACTTCATGCAAGTAGTATAGGGGTGGCCTCTTGAGGTTGTGGTGCAGAATCTTCTGCTTTGGGGTTGATGATTAAGACTAGTGGCCATAGTACTTGTCCAAGGCAGAGACCCTAGTCCATTGTTGTTGAAGAAGCTAGCATTGACATTGATTGGATCTTGAGTTTCATCCTTACCTCTGGCCTATTTGAGATGGATGTTCTTGTTGATCACTAGAGTTGGTCTTAGATTGTGTTTGTTTTTGTTAATGTTGGGTTCAATAAGTGTTAATTGTCATTGGTCTTTAACTCATGATGATGACAATTATTAGTTAACCACCGTCTACTTGTTACTCTTGAATGATAGTACTCATTAATATATGCAAGATATATATTTTAAATTAAACTATAGACTTATGGCCATATCTCTAAACATACCTTATTCCATGTCGAAAACCGTGGTTGTTTGCCTCTGTTTGTCAGCATAAAAAATGTTGATGGCATGCATCATTAGTCTACTAGTTGGGTTGGTGAAAGGTTAATATGTTAAGGTTGATATCATGAATCATTTTTATGATTCTAGTATCATAAGTCATATAACAACAACCAAGTCTTATCTCACTAGGTGGGGTCGGTGTATCATATGTTGTATCAAATCATAAAATCATGAAGTTTAGCTAAAATAATATTAGCTATGTTTATAGAAATCTTATGTTACTTGAAATCATTTTAACATTTTAAATATTTAAAATAATGAAATATCCTATTACTGACGGATCATGCTAATAATTTACTCGTAAAACAAAAATCTAGGTTCATATGTTCCCTTGATAGAAATCTAGATTGCCAAGAGAGATAATTCATCAGTTTGTGCTTCAATAAGTTCATTTATTAGCCTGCTTGTATGACGAAGGGCCTCTTGAATCTGGTTCAACAGAAAGTTCTTGGTGTAGTAATCCTGAAGAAGAGGCCTGTGTGAGGTGAATAGCTCCTCAATTTTCTTATCCTATTGCTTGGCTTTCTCTTTCCATCTTGAAATTTCTTGGAGCCTGGTGGTTCTATGTTTGTTGGTTTCTGGTCAAGGTCTTAAACTTGGAGAATTTCATTTTCATCCAAAATCATATGGACATAAACACTTTCATCTTGGATTTGATCCATGAATGCTATATTCTCAAAAGTACACTACCTCAGCATCTTTTGAGGACTTCTGTATTAGCTCAGAAGAGGTCCTGCTTTATAATATGGTGATGAGGCTAGGGATTAGACCACCATGGAGGTAGCTGCAGACCAGCTTAGGGGTTTTTCCAGGGTTCATCCAAGTTGGCATGCAGTAGTTCCCTGGAGGATTCAGAAAACTACTTATGTAAAATGAGTCAATCAATTTGTGATCATTTTGCTCAACTCAATCTTGGGATAAAATGCTATATTGTGAACAATTCATCCTTCCAAAAAAGGGGGGAAAAATGAATTTTTGAATCTTAATGAAAACGTCATCAATACAATTTTTGGCATTAGGATACAATTTTTTAGACTCACTTTTTTTTAACATGACCAGGTTTCTCATTTGAAATATATTGTTCTAATAAATTATTGAAGCTCGATAGTATACGACACATACAATATCTTCTGCGCCAATATTTCAATAATGTCTCACTATGTCAATAATGTCATGATGACACTTGAGACCTTAACATACTACAACACAATTAAGATGAATTGATATAGTGTTTTTTTATATTTATATTGGGTTCATACAAGATGTTTTCAACACTGTACCATTCTAGATGGAATATAAAGTTTGAACTAAAGTATTAATCTCTTGTTTTTTTTCTTCCATCTCCAACTCTCGCTTGATATTATATATCGGAATGTTGACATGATACATTTTAAACCTTGTCCATGACGATTTAAAAAAGTGAATGCAAGTCATATGTGGATAAGCCCCATATATGATTCATAATAAAGCAATATTTAGCATTATTTGTATTGACAAAACAGACAATCATATGAATAACAAAATGTACATGTTTATCTGTGTATCACAATGTATTGAATTAATGAACCTATGTAATTGATATAGATAAAATATCAAATGGCTGGTTACGATAAGGGTCCTGACCAAATTAAATTGTCATTTATTCAGTGGCTAACTGATTTTATGAGTAGTTAGTATAATTTGTCCAAGCACATTCGCTCGAAAACTCATTTGTCATCATATTTTGACTAAGACCAAATATTCAATAGATTCCATTGCAGGAGTTGGAAAACTTACTTTTGGATCAAAACAAGATTCTTTTCCTTTATGGGTTGCACCTATCCACATCTAGGCATGAAGGCTCAAGCATAAACTCCTTCGAATCTTACCTTCCATTTTGGAACGGAGGTTATTTGATGTGACATATTAAATTGCATTGACTAGTTAATGCATATAGTTCCACAAGAATTGCGCAATGCTATTACAGATTGTTGGATTTGGTCAATTATGCCATACCATTAACAAAAATCACAATCTTAGAAAATCTGTAGAATAAATCCAGGAATAGTAAAATCGTGATCTGATTTTTGTAGGTGTTATTTTTTACCTATTTTATTCTCCATAATTGTGGGATTTGACTCTAGTTTACCTCTAGTTCTGGAATTATTTCTATTTCGTATTTTTGGAACAAATCAACTTATATTCATTTCTTTTAGAATGATGGAGCAGAGCCTGAAAAAACCAAGCTAGTATAACTAGAAATAATAGCAGATTCTTCTGCTGCCTTGATACCTTTGGCAAGCTCCCGGGATTCTCCACCTTATTATCCTTTGATAACCATTCTTTGCAGATTTCTCAAATGGATACTTTTAAAATGGTTTAAATCTATTCTTCTTGTAATCAAAGTCAAAAGGAAGTACCCTCTCTTAGGAACTTTTCTACATGTATTTATTAATGCACAACATTCATAGATTAAAGTGTTGAGTCGTACTGATTAACATTGATGGAATTAATTGTCTTGTCAACTAGCACATACGACAGCATTGATATCCACACCCAACCACTGATGGCATGTGGCAGAAACAAAAAGGCAAGAGGAGACAAACCAGGATAGATATCAAGGTTTAAAATCTCGACTCGTGCAGAGGTTTCGGTCCCTGATCGAAATGATACAGTTTCAGTATCGTATCGTGCCGTGTCGATACAGTTTCGATATTTTTTATTTATATATAGTAATTGTTAAATAAATATATTTATTATATATAATTTAAAAATAAGTTGTATATTGATTTTATTTTTTTCTCCATTATTAAATAACTTAATATTGTTAGAAAAATAATTAAATATAGTTTTCTTTAAAGAAAATTAATCTATTAATAATTCGAATTAAAATTAATACATCATAATATGTTAACCTTACTAATACTAAAAAGAGTGACGTGAATCAGATGGATTGGTTCTTATAATATTTTGCTTAACGTTTATAGTTCTCCAATGTCCAGATTAAATAATCAAAATTATATAAATTAATATAAAATACTATTTTATATATAATAATTATATAAATTAACTATTTATTTAATTAATTAATAATTTAAATAATATATATTTAAAATAATAAAAAAATAGAATATCAATTAAACATTAAAACAGTAAAAAAAAATTTAAAAATTTTTAAAAAATCAGAATATAAATTTGATTTATTAGAATTTTTATAAATTTTTTAAATAAAATATAAAATAGTAAAAATAATTTCAGAATATTATTTAATAAAATTTATTAATTTTTTTAAAATTTTAATTATATTTTTTATGCTTTATTGGATAATTTAATTAGGGTTATGAAAGTCTTTTTAAAATATCACACTTAAGTAGAAATTATTTGATTTATTTAAATTATGATATTAATTTTGAACCCTAAACCTAACCCGACACCGCCAGCCACGACCGACACCCCGTAGATGCAGCGTCGGAGGCCTCATGACGTGATGCCTCCGGTGGCACTAGAAGCCTTCGGCGGCGCTTCTAGTGGCGCTGGAAGTGTTTTGCGACGCTTTCGGCTCCACCAAAAGCGTCACGACACCTTCGGCGCCACGAAACTTTAGGCACCCCACGACGCCCCGCGAGATACCTCTGGCAGCACAGGAAGCACGCGATGACTAGCGACGAAATCGTCGGTAATCTAGTGCCAATTTCGGTGCGTGGGCAGAAAGATAAGTTTCATACGTTCCACGGAATGAAATTTTGAACCATGATAGAGATTGAGGGAGAGAGAAGGGACATTAGAGATCGGAGATGGGGATCGATGCTTGTCCATTAACAACATGGTGACTAGCGGTGGGTAATTGGTGACTGGCTAGCGACACGTGATGAGTAGGAGCTTAAGGGAAGAGAGAGAGAGAGAGGGAGAGAGAGAGAGGGGAATATAAACAATTCTCAACCTTTTAAAAGTTGTGCTAATTCAATTAAATATGATTAAACGAAAGTATCAAATATATAAACTTGGTTTAGTTCTAAATTTAGCTAAAATAAGTCCAAATTAAGCTCTTTTTGAATCCATCTAACCTAATCAATATTTTTTACTTGGTTGACTCCACTCATCCTAAACTGACTTCCACTTGACCTCTAAAATCCAAAATATTAGAATAGTTAATATCTATTTTTTTTTAAAAAAAAATAATTTAAAATGAGCAAATTTAAAGAGGATAAAATTTAGTTATCTAAGATCAGCAAATCTTCTTCTTTGTGTCCTAACTTGTAACTTCAGGTGGGTTGAGAGAGTTTGTGCGAGTTTAGATTCTTGAAGATTGTGTCCAGCTTCTTCTCCTCTATGTCTTCTTTTAGCTTGCTTCGTTTGTTGAGGATCAGCTAGCTAGGGTTTGGTATGATGCTTTTATTAAATAAAAATTTATTTAATTAATTTTAGAAAATAATTCTTTTATTTTAAAAAAGGTGATTTTAATACTGGAAGTTCACATGAGATGTTCATGAACAAATTTTAAAGATTATTACATAAACTCATGATAACATACATTCATTTTAAAAAGTTAAGCTTGAATTAGTAAGTAACATGTTCAATCTAAAAGTTCATGAATGATCTAGAACTTAGTAGTATATTAAGCACATTCAATTATTTAAAATCTATAATAGGATTGAAAAAACATTTAAAATAAGAATTTACAAAGATATTGTATGGATCAAATCACTAACTAAACTATATAAAAAGGCATAATTCAGAATTAGAAATGAAGTATTTTTTATACCTCCTTTTTTCTCAACAAGTTATTATTAAGAATAACAAAGTATATTGTGCTATGTTGTAACCGGAGAGTTCCATGCACTAGTCAAGTATCTGCTATGAGACGAGTAACTAATTGTTTTCCTCGTTAAAAATTTCTTTTTATGCATGTAATTTAAGTTGAGATGAAGAAAATGAAATGTGAAATAATGTACTTTTTCCTAAAGGATCAACTCTAAAATGCAATTACTTTACTAATGATAAATGAGCATGAGAAAATAATATTTTATGTGGTGCTAATGAATAAGTTTCCTTTATGTGTTGCATGAGATGCCATGATACATATTCTTGATTTCTCTATGGGTTGCATGAGATGCCATGGTGCATGCTCCTATTTTCTCTACATTGATACATGAGATGCCATGATAGATTTCTTTTCTCTTTGTACTATTACATGATATGCCACCCTAGTTATCCCTATTCCCTTTATACTATGACATGAGATGTCGTGATAGTTATTTCTATTTCCTTTTTGTCAGTACGTAAGATGCAATACTCTAGATACCATGCCTTTGTTGTTCTACATGGTGACTATGATAGCTCCTGAGTGGAAATTGGAGTACTTCAATAATATGTACCAATATGGGAAACCTTATAATGGTTCATTTAGGTTAGTCCTCAAAAAATAAGCTACATATTGACTTTAGCAAAAATTTGATGAGATGTGGAAGAGAAATAATGTATTCCAAGGGCCATATATTTGACGATATTTTATGTGGTCATAGGTGATGACTCAAAGATGGAGTTGAGATGTTTGAGTTAGAGAAGAGAACTTTTATTAAGAGATCAAAAGATAAAATTTGCTAATTGCTAACTTGTGCTATTACATGTTTACTTTTTTTTTTCCATCTAAGCTTATTATGTCATGCGCCACTTTCTTTTTGTTATCCACCAAGTCATAGGCTCTACCCACCTTCAATCTTTGAATAGATAGGTAGAATGGATTCAGACTAGATTAAGTCAAGTCGATAGGCAGTTGCTCAAGATTATGCTTTAGTCTTTTGTTGTTTATTTAAATACATTGGTTTTATTATGTTATGCATATTGTTAGTCAAAGGTTATTAGTATTTATATCTATTTGCATTTTGTGATATGGATGTTATATTTGATCAGTATTGTTTATGGAATTTATTATTGTGATAGATTTTGTGATATGATCTCCATGCCACATCATGAGTCTATGGTGCCACATAAGAAGAACATCATGTATACACATTCTAGAAGAAACAAGAAACATAAGGAAGATGTTAATAACTTCCATTGATAACTACTGCCTATTTACAAATAGGGGAAGATGGTTATAACTTCTATTGATAGCTACCACCTATTTACATTTATATATAGAACTTAGGACTAATAAGGAGATTGCCTTTGAAAATTGTTGTTTATTTCAATATTAGGACACTCCATAAGGACAAATATATTGTGAGAATTATACATGATATTAGTGAAATACATTCTTGTTTTCCTTCAGATAATTTGTCTTTAACATTTTTGTATCAAAGAGACATAAAGTCCTCACCCACTTCCTCATATTGCCACAATGGTGAATACTCGATCAACTCCGACTCTCAATGAACTTGTAAACTCTTCTCCTCCTCCTATACTAGACGCCATCATACAACAACTTTCGGCTATCAAATCCAAACTTAATAGTATAGATGCCTTAGTTGCTAATGTGATTGTTCTCAAATCACAATGAGGGATACGAGCCGCAAGAATGATGAGCAACAACATTCACTCCATGCTATCGAGTTTGACGCCAAATTACCTTCATGGGAGCATAATTTTCCACTTTGACATCACACCAAAATGGATTTTCCAAAGTTTGAGGGAGGTGATCCTAGAGGATGGATTCTAAAAGCAGAAAAATATTTTCGTTATTACCAAACACCTAAGAAATTGAAAGTAGATGTGGCTTCCATGTATTTGGAGGATGATGCATTAGATCTATTGATCAATAGTGAGCGAACGTTGGTATATTTGGGAAGAATTAGTTAAAGCCTTCCAAGAGAACTATGGTCCGACAAAATTTCAATCATGACGAACATATTTGAAGTATTTTGCAAACTCGCAAGAATATCGCCAGGAATGCAAATTGCTGCTCGTGTAAAACAATGGAAGTTATAAGTATCTTCCTTCTTCTTAAATGATGTTCTTCTTATGTGGCACCATAAGTTGATGATGTGGCATAGGTTGCTGATGTTGTTGGGACTTTCGGGCCGCAAAAACCACTTTTTGCGTTGCGGAAACCTCGAAGTCTTGCCACGGATCTGTGCGAAGATATATGAAATAAATTCATGTACATGTTTCCTACTCTAGATCTACTTTAGATCTACATGAAAAGGAGTT